>VZRF01003178.1:117820-391132 GCA_013396875.1 Vireo altiloquus
GGGAGGAGAGAGAGAGAGGCCTGTGTGGCAGTTCCACAGGAGTAGCTTCATTGCGAAGTACCCAGTGAAGGAAGGCCAGGGACAGGCGATCCCAGGCGTCTGGGGAAAATACAGGGGTTCTTATAGGGATACAGAGGTGAGTGTGAGGGGGTACAAGCCAACGGGTTCCAACAGATCTATATAAAATCCCCCAAAGAATTGTGGGCCTGTTTTCCCTCGCCATCAGCTAAAAGTTGGTTTCTTATCTAGGGGTTTGGTCAGAGTGATTGTGCAATCCCCCTTATCTCTCAGCAGGCCTCCCTCCAGGGCAGAGCCGTGGTGGGTTTGCCTGCTCCCACAGAGAGGGGCAAGCTTGGGGAAATCACATCATTGGCTGGGTTCTGGTTGGTAAATTTATGCTGATATAAAAGTGTGAAGAACTCGTGACCTGTTCATTTTAGGATCCACTGAAGCAAGACCCTCTAGAGCCCAAAGTGTACATCTGATGCCTTTCAAATAATTACCTCCTTTATTCCTGTCTAGTCTCTGTTTTTAGGTAGCCATTTAAGGCATCAACTTGCCTTGGAGTCTTGACCTTTACCCAACAAGCTGAAAAGAACTCCTCCCCTATATCAGCTGAAGGTAATTGTGGTTGCTCAGGTCTCGCACCATGCCAGGTGAGACGGACCAATATATATGCCTCAACAGTTTTCCCAATGGGGTAAAAAAGAAAATTCCTATACTTTCATGCAGCTTCCCTCCTCTGCCCCCACTCACACACACACACACACATACTTGCTGATGGGGGCAGGTGCCTGGATGTCTGTGTAAATGCCCTCCAAAAAGAGACCCATGAGACCGAGCTAGGGGGAGGAGTTTGGGGGCACATGAAAAGCAGCTAGTTGCAACACCACAGTGTCTTTTTGCCTTGGGTGTCTTGGAGGGTCAGTTTGGCCCCTTCCCTTCTCAGTTTTGTTGTGGTCCTGCCTTCCTGTGTTGCCTGCTTTGCTTTGCTTCTTCGTTCCTGTGAACTAGTTCATCACCGTGAAAATCTCTGCTGCTACCTGCCTCTGTCCTGACCCTGCGACGGCTCCAGGAGCATGCCTGTACCTAAAGCAGCCTGTTCTCCACCGCCAGAAAGGACACGCAGCCCGCTGCTATGTGAAAATCGCGCCCAATCCACCACAGGAGTTACACACGCTCCGTCTGCTGAGCTGATGCTGACAGAGTACTCAAAATTCTTCATGGTGATGCTGTCCCTGCCTTCTGTTTCTTTCCCCCTCTGCCCCTTTTCCTATTCCCCTTTTATTTCAGTAAATGGTTTTCAGATATAATATTGGCGTGTTTTGTGCTTAATTTTTCATCAGGACATCTATTAAAAGAATCCTTCCTGGCTCCTCTAGTGGAACAGGACACCAGGTCATAGGTACCACGCTGTAAATCACTAACTGTGGTCCGTATATATCTGGAGTTATTTCTTTGAATTGGAAGCATTCACAGTTTTTTACTTTGTTATTCTCCTTTAAAATATTCCTTCTAATTTTCCCTTTCAGTACCATGCAACATTTTTGAAAGAGTAGACTGCTTGTCTGCTGGAAATGCTTGTGAGGAACAGGGTCCATGATACCACTTTTAACACTCTTGTGACTATCTGCCTAAAGCCATGTGCTCTTTCTCACCTTAAACCTCATTTCTAAGCTTTTCAGGGTCTTCGGCATATCCGTCAGAAAAGGTTCTGGTCCCTGACTAGAATTTTGAGACATCATGGATGTGAATAAAAAATGTCTTTTATCGTTACAGAAAGTCACTAATCTTATGGTGGTCTTTGCTCACCTTCAGATCCAGCATTGCTTCATCCGTCAAACTCTTATTTACTCTCATGTTTAAAAGCAAAACCCATAGAAAACTAATCATCAGAAAAACCCTCTCTGAGAAACAGAATGACATGAGCCTCACTGAGCCATTGGAAAACAAGCCCGTTGCTTTTGCTAAGTTCCATCTATACTTAGCATTTTTGCCATGACTAATCCATTCTTTCACTCTAAATTTGCCATGGCAAAATGACACGCCTGGATCTTTATACTGAACACCAAACATAGCTAAACCCTTCACACGTGCTATCAGGGAGCTGCTTGCTTTCACCACCAGAAAGGTCATGCCAGAATGGTCAGAATACAGAACAGTCTGGGAGAGAAGGAAGTGACATATTGTTATGCAGAAATCACCCTTTTCACTTGTGTATGAAATTACAATGTCTATATGCATCACCCTCTAAAATAAGACCAAACCATATGGAGAGATTTTAACCTCCCTCCCCTAGCAAAATTGCGTTACACCATTGTAATTCTCATCTTCTTTTAACTCTTGCAGTTACTGCAGTTCGTGCACAAACACTCTGCAGTGGTTTTTTTTCCTATTGCTTAGCTGAGTTTTCAGTCTCACACACAATTCTACGAGAATATTATCACATAAAACTCCTTAAACTTGAACCAGCAAACAACAGAAGGAAGATAATGTTTAACTCTTACACACCCAGATAGAAAATCAGAAAAAAAGATGAATAAATGTAGTTATTTGGCCTTCCATCTTCTCTATTTTTCCAGAAAAATGAAAACCATGATCCTGGACACTGCTGTGCTTTCTCGATTTGACATATGTTCCCAGTTTTTGTGAGAGAAGGCAAAGTACAAATGAAGTTCATTAGACTCTTTCCTTTGAACAGTCCATTTCTGCTCAGACTATGGAGAAAAGAAGCTCTACTCCTAATATGTAGCAGAATACCCAAGCCAGGCTTTTGCAATGTGTAGAAGTTTGGACTTTCTTTATGACCTTTCTCTTGATTAAGCTTCTGTGATGATAATGAGAGAATAAATCACCTCTGTTAATTATGAAGTGCGAGCTCAAGTGCTTAGCTTGTACAGCAGAACAGAACAAGAGCACAGCCTAATGTTTACTGTGCCTTGGAGATACTGTCAGCTTCCACCAGGACTGTGTGTCTTGGCAACAAACCCTTTTGGGATGTGCTGTGCTCCTCCATGAGGAGCCCACCTTTTCCTACTTGTTGCTGTGAGCTGCACTCATATCTTGTGATAGCTTGGAAAATGTACAGCACCTTTAAAATGTGCTGTCACAGATGGTTCATTGGACCAGTCTCATGCCCTGGCTCATAAGCAAAGGAGAAATTTATGTTTCATACATTTTTCCTATAGCTTCTCAGCAGAGGTTAGGACAGAGCCCCAGGCATGTTCTAAAACTTCACTAATGTTTTCCATATCTGCAGAAATAGGGCCAAGTCCTAGTCCCATAGCAGTCTGTGGTGAAACTCACTTTGAGTATTGGGACAGATACTTGGCCTATGTTCCTTAGTTTGTGTTATTTTATCTGATAGTCCCTTGTGCTTGAGGAATAAACCATTAAGACTGGATTTATATATCCCTAAGAAAGAATGAGAAATAACTCAGAAAACAGAAAAAAGGAGAAAAAAGAAACCAAGCTCCAAAACAGTTTATCATGGTACTGGCAGCCTACAGAGGAGAGAAATGGGGTAGCTGTGTTGTGCTCTCAGTCCTGGAGGAGCTGGTGAGGGAATCTGAGCGTAAGGCTTGGCAGGGCTGCTCTGCATCGCTGCGAGGCAGGGTGGAGCATCCTGCACTGGGTCACATAGTGAGCAGGACAAACTTGTAAACTCTTCCTCTTTCAGAACATACCAAAGCAGTGAAAGCATGCATAGCTTTAAGCTCAACTGTACATGGCAGTGAGATACTTTCTGTGATAGCTTGCTTTGCTTTCTTCACTTTTATTTCCTTTCCTGAAATTTCAACTTAACAAAAAATGATTACCTTTATTTAGATTGCTTAGTATGCAATATTATCAATCTCCCTTCTCAAGGGTGTAGGGGAATTGATAAGGTCCAACCTAACCGGCCTGCTGCTGTAAGATATTGAACCTGGAGTCATTCTTGTGCACCAGAGCAGCAAAGCCAAGAACGTGCTGTGGGACAGACAGCTGGTGACTCAGGAGCAGGGACTTTGAGGCTGCCAGGCGTCCCTCTCCCTATTGGCTTCGTGAAAGCTACCAAGGGTGGTGGGTTTTTTTCCATAAAGGACCCTACATTCCTTAACATCTTGATTTAAGTACTGTGCATTGGGGTAAGGGGTGTGTATGTGTGGGGATGTGATTTGGTTTTAGTTTTTTGCTTGCATAAATTTATCTTCTGTTTGGAGCTGCATGAGCTCACTCAGAGCAAATTCTATTCTAAGAGGTGGTTGCCAAGAATACAGTACCGGATGTCTCCTAGACTTTATTTGTTACCTTCATTTGCCCATGTAGTCAATCCTATAACCCAAGTCAATGATTATGCAGAGGAAACTAGGAAAATAATTTTTAGGGGTTTTAGAATATGATTAAGCTATCATAAGCCTCAAGATGACTAATTCTTCTAAAAGCATAATTTTTTGGGCTTGACTTGTGGCTCTGTCCTGGCTCAGGGAGGGAAGTAGGCCCAATGCATCAGGGTTTCTTGGGTCAGAAGTTATCTCCAACCACATGGGAAGGTGTCCGAGGGTGACAGTTGTGTGACCATGGACTCACGGAGCACTGCTCCACCCTGAACTTCAACTCCTCTGTCTTCACTAAGTTTCTACCACCATTACTGTCAGACCATCCGAGTATTCCAGTTAGATCTATGTGGGCTGAAAAGTACGTGAGTCTTTTTTTCCCCTCTTTCTTTAAGTGTGTATGTTATTTTGTGTTCCTGTTAGAGAAGGCAGATGGAAAGATTTACACCTTGCACTTGAAGCTGAATGTGTTGATGTTTACCGTAGACCTTAGAGACTTTATGTATCTCGACTGTCTCAGACTAAGCTTCAAGGAAGTCCTTGCCCAGACAATCTTTTCCTTCTCAGACAAAGTTCCGCTCCATTAGGACAACGGAGCTGATGCCAGATTGGAGTCGTCTTTTTCTCTGAAGTTTGTACCAAGCAAACACCACAAATGAGGTCAGTATGCCCAGAATCAACCCTGCATAGGCCATTTAATAGAATCATAGAAATATGGAGTGTTTTGGGTTGGAAGAAACCTTGAAGATCATCTGGTTCCAACACCCTTCCATGGACAACGTTCACTAGGACAGTTTGCTCCATTCATCCTGGCCTTGAACACTTCCAGGGATGGAGCATGAAAATTTTTCTGTTCCAATGTCTCATCACTCTCACAGTAAATAATTTTTTCTTTATATCTAATATAAACTTACCCTCTTTCAATTTAAAGTAATTTCCCCTCATCCTATCACTGCATACCCTTGTATAAAGTTCCTCTCCTGTTCTCTCGTAGTCTCCCTTTAGGTACTGGAATCTGCTAAAATGTCTCCCTGAAACCTTCTCTTCTCCTGACTGAACTCCCCAGGTCTCTTACTGGGGAGGTGTTCCAGTGATCATCTTCACAGCCCTCCTCTGGACTGACTCCAACAGGTCGGTTTACAGCCTGTACTGAAGACTTCAGACCTGGATGCAGCACTCCAGGCTGGGTCTCAGCAGAGCAGAGCAGAGGGGCAGAATCATCTCCCTGAACCTGCTGGTCACTCTGATGCAGCCCAGGACATGGCTGGCTTAAGTGAGTGCGCATTGCTGAGTCACGTCCAGCCCCTCATCCACCCATACCTACCCCAAATCTCACAGCTTCCCTCAGTCCATTCTCTTCCCAGCCTGGTTTTGTGCTTGGGATTAGCCTGACCCAGGTGCAGCATCTTGAACTTGGTCTTGTTGAGCTTCCTGAGGTTCACGTGGGGCTACTTATTGGGTGGCTGGTAATTGAGATTCTCTGTCCTCTCTGCTGTATGCTGCATCCCCGCAATGTCATTTTTACTGTGGTTGGTATTTGCATGAAACCAGCAGATTTCATTGAATCTCTGTTATGAGTTGGAAGCAGTCAGGAGTAGCAGTTGTGGAGATTTTCCTATCACATTTGTGATTTTACTTCGCGATACATGTTCCTCTAAACAAGAAGAGAGATTAATTTTCATATGTGAAAAGATTTACTACCTGCAATATTGCATTGAAGTAGTAATATTTTTTAACCACTCTTGGAGTGAAATGTTTTAATTCATATTTTTAAAGACTGTGAGAAAGTCAGAAATCATGGCAATAAAATAAAGCTGTTTGTTAGTCAGAGTAGAATGTTATTAATAGGAATATATTATGGATAAGGGAATAATTCAGTCACTGTACTAACTAAATGTGCCTATGTCAAGGGCAGGACTAAGGTGAGGTATTTTTTTATTTCATGTTGGTTGTGAATGTGTATATAGCAATGTTGAAACAGGAGTGTATTGCCTGTGAAGACAGGCATGGAAACAGGCACAGGGATGAGAATTGATATCACATTATGCAGCCATGTTGTAGTCTTTTCAAGAAGGGCTGCCTTTGTAGCATTAAATAAAGTCAGCCACAGCTTATCCTCTGCTCCTTAGGGCAAAGAGCCTGACGTAATTTGTCTGCATGGTTGGCACTTTGGCCATCGCAAAATACAGTGGCTGCTCAGCCTCTTTCTTGGGCCTCAGGTTCCCCAGTGCCCTCCCCTTGCCCCCAGAATCGACTGGGCCAAATCCCAGGTCAGTGTAGCACCAGCCCCAGAGAGCCAATGGGCAGCATGTGACAACCTTATGCCTGGACTCTTGGCCCTCTTCCCTGTGCTGATATAATTATTTTCGAACTTTCCAAAGTAGTGGATATTGATTTCTGCACTTGTTTGCTATTTAAAAAAAAGGCCACTGTATATGTGCTTCATTTGCATCCTCTTTTGCATCATTGGTGTCAATCTATATATTTTATCTTGACATTCAACATGTAGATTCTTATGTAATGCAGGTTAATTTTTTTAGACACAGCTCTATGATATGTACTTAGAAGAGGCACTTTTCTAAGTTTAAGTGTCTTCCTGTAATGTGTGCAGTGAGAGGGAGATGGACACAAAGTGTCCTTAGGTGTAAGTAAAAATAAGAAAAATTGGGATTTTGCTCTGGAATAATGGTCTGTATGAGCTTATTCTTCCCCATCGACATAACAGAGAGTATAGGAAGATTGACCTGGTTAGCTGAGGTTAACCACACATGTCCTGGGATGCTGAGCATCCCTTATTGTTGCTTTCTGTGAGATTAGATTAGCAGTTAGAATAATTGCTGTTAGTCGTATTTTATGTATCATATTTCACATTACTGTTATTTTGCACTTATTGGGTCACATTGCCAAAATTAATTAATAAAGCACAGTTCACAGCCTGTCATCTCATGTGCAGCTCCAGCTGGACTGCTCTCTTCTAACACTTGCCTTTGGAATGTGTCATGTCCCAGTGTAAACAAATGAGGTTACTTATGCAAAAAAAAATGTTCCCCAAAGGGCAAAAAAGGTACACAGTCAGACTTTTAGTTTATTGTACATGTTAATATCTGATTATTAGAGATACTTCTACCTGAATTAAGGTGCAAATGAGACCATATGTTGAAGTCAATAGTATGGGTTTTATTTAACAGTAATATGAGTAGAAATAGAAAGAAATAGAAAAGAGGGGAGATAGGAGGGTAAAGAGAGTGAGAGACAGACAGATTAAGTAGAAAAGAGTCACCACCGCTAAGATCCAGACAGCGACCCATTCGTCTTCTTTGCCCTGGCTTCTTGAGGTCCTGTGAAACAGAGTTCAATGGGTTAATATCCCCTCAGGTACAGTGGGAACACCCAAGCACCTCCCCTGGAGGGGAGAGGTTTACACTGTCTTTTGTGGATCTTGGTGGAAGGCCTCAGAAATCAGTCTGGGGAAACTTTGGGGGTCTTTGATGGTTTCTGACACCTTTTGAGACATGACATGTCAGCATAGTTGAGCCACTTATGCCCCATCAGGAGGGACGAATACCCTCAAGCTTACTTGTGAATGTCCCTTGTGAATTTGACCTTCTGGGATGGGGAGAATAAGAGGAGTTTTAGAACTGAGCCAGTTGTGTAAGGGAGGACAATTGGCATAACTGGCATGGTAAAAAGCACCATCCTGCCTCCGCAGGGTTTGCTTCTTATCTGGCTGAAAACCCTACTCGTAATTTCTGGGAGTGGGTTATGTGGACCAGAGGCTTCACCACCACACACCCAAAAACTCTCCTTCTTTCCCTCAGTTGGGCAGGGGGAGAGTGTGCAAACCTGGCCTTTTGAAATGGCTGATTGTTTGATTCATTAACCATTTCCATTTCAGTCTCTTATAGCCCAAATTCCCGGAATCCAGTAGAAACATTTTTGGGGGGTGGTCTTTGGTGGTTCACACTGAGCAGTTGCTCCTTTGCACAGCTTGCTTAGCGGGCAAAGTCCTTTGGTGATCTGAACTGTGTTTGAGGCAACTGTGGTCTTTAAGTCTCTAACAACATGCTTGGAGCTAAGTACATTGCTGAAGAGGAAGCATTTTTTTCTCTTTTCCTGCAAAGTTTCTAATTGTAAGATGTTTAATTTTATACCCTCTAGGCCACTTATGCATGTAGCAAAATTATTTAGGAAAAATTCATAAATCTGAATGACCCATAAGGCAAAACATAACAGTGATTCTGACAGTAGGAAAAGTACTTGAAAAGGTGTTTCACACACTTCATACAATAAATGCTCTTTTAACAATGTTTGATTAGCTGGATTAGATCTCCTATTTCTCTGAGAAGAGAGATGTTACATGATACATAGAGGGGGACACAGTTCATTCAATGTGACAGCTCAGCCCATAGGTGAGAGAGAGGATATTGTTCGAGTCGACGTTAGATATGAAGTTACATCTCTAAACTGCATCACTAAAATTTCCCATGGTGGTATCACAGAGAAGATAACCACCTTAATAAGACTGCATAACCTTCTCAATCATATCACCTTTGACCTTATTGACATAACTGGATGTCAGTCACGGAGTTGTCTGTAAGTTTCTCTGCATATGCACACATGGGATTCCTGTGTCTTTTTTTAATGAACGCTACTAGCATTATGAGTCTTATGAAATCCTGTGGATTCCAAAGTACTGCAGTTAATAGGATTAATAAAGACTGCCACAAAATTGACATTTTTTACTGACTCAAAACCAGTTTTATAGATTTCCACTTTATTTTTATGTCTGACACTTTCCACGGCATGATGGATAATGTTACAGTGACAGTAAATAGAGTTGGCAGTAGAAACACTTCTCATGGAAAGCAAGATTTTTTTTTTTTACTGGCTCATCTGTTGGATATCTCTTCAGAATTGACTCCAGGTTGTAAAAATTTTCATGCTATAACCAGAGGGTGGTGTGGACTGTGATTTTATCTTGCAGATTTAGCCAACAGAGAACCACAAAGCTTGTGCAAAAGGATGTTTATTGTCATCCTCTGAAGAATTTTCACTACATTCTGGCTTTGTGGGGCTTTTGACTTCAAACTTGCTTTCCAATAGTTATCCATAATAGTTGCAGGTGTTTCATTTGACTCAGCTGCAAACCAAAGAAAGAAGCCAGTTTCAGAGAATAAAGAGACTCTGATATTGAGCCATAAAATAATAATAAAAACCAAGTCATATGGTAGAGGCTGACCAACCTAACTGATTTTACACAGAGTCTTTGCAATATCCAGCCTTATTATAATGTATTGTCTGTATCTAGGTGTTTGGGCACTACAGTAATGAGTACTAGTGAAACAAAGAAAATTCGTATTAATTAGCAGTACAATTAGATGGTTGCAAAAAAACTCTCAAGAACATCTTTTCAGTAATCCCTTATAAGTTGCTGTGGTGCTGCTCTACATGGGAGATTGTAACTGCCACTACCATGGAGAACTAAGGCTTAAAAATTGTAGATTGATAAAATAAATATTAATAGATTAAAATTTTCAGAATGATAGATTACAGATAAACTTAAGAAAGTGCTTATTTGTTCCTTATGGGGTGATGGCTTAGCCACAATGTCCTGGTCATAAATGTCTATACTCCTCTTTTTTGCAGCTGATTTTGTCTCAGCAGAAGGTGCCACCTGATGTTATCCCAAGGTTTGTATGAAAACAGTCAAGGGAAGGTCAGTGTATTCATATGTAAAAATTATTAGCCAACAGTATGATGAGTCACCACACTGGATCTGCTGTGTTTTACAAAGTTCAGCTTTTGACCTTTTCAGTGTAAATATGATGCAATGGAAATGTGCAAGGTATCTACGTTAAACCTTGGCTTCAGTCATTTTACCTTCAGCTGGAGGTTTGATGAATTTCATGAAAATTGCAGTGCTTGAGGAACATGCACATAGCTTGACAGTGCTGTGCTCCTCATGAAGGTACAGATTGCCAAAGCATTCCCTTTCCTAAGCTCTGAGCAGAACTCCGAGGATCAAGATCTGTGTATAAATCCCGAAATAAGCTTGAAATACCACAAACTGGCTTTTCAAAGGCATTCTTTTCTGCTTAAATTTGTAATTTTCCTTACCTGTCTACAAATAACCACATCTACTAGTGTTAATGGAAAACAAAGAGCAAAGATGTGTGAATGTAGAAATCCAGGCAGGTAATGAGGCGAATATATGCCTTTTCTCAGAGGGAATTTCTTTGTGATTTTCTCTAAGCTGCACACCTGCTTAAATAATTAATCTTAAAAGTTTTTCTGGGTTTATTTGTTCCTTTCATTGGCACTTCTACTTATTGCCAAATAATATTTGGTATTTGAAAAGGACTTCGATTTAATGAAATTTTTTTGGCAAAATTCTAAACTTACTGCTGCACAGCTGAATTATCTCAATTTACGCTTTGTATATCCTCATATTACATAGATCAAAATGTCAGTTATTCATACTCAACTATGATCTTGAGTTTTTCTTCTGTCTAGATTAACGAAAGTTTTTCTAAAGAGTCTAGGGAGATATTGTTTTAAGCCTATATATATAGCATTCAAAAAGACCTTCTAAAGTGGCATTATTCTGATAGTAAAGGTATCCTTTTCCATGAATCATCACAATTATTTGCAGTTACAGCCACAGAAGGTTCAGCATTCGTTATATATCCTCAGCAGATATTTATAACTTGATCCTGACTGTGAAGTCATTTTGCGTCATTTTCCCCTTGATATTACTTCTGGTACAGTGTCATTTTCAGTAAGACTTCAGGAAGTGCCAGCATATATACACTCATCTATTTAAGCTGTCCCTACATATTAATTAATTAATTATTCAAATTTTTTTTCTGTTCCTCTTTATCATTATGGCAATTTTAAAGGAGCAAAACAATAAAATAAAAGTAGCAGCAGTTCACAAGTCACTGACACCTGTTAGACTTGCAAAAGTTTTACCTAAATACAAGAAAGAGGCAATTATTTAATTGGATTTAGAATCAGTGGGACTGAAAGGAAAAAGTTAATGTAATCTAGTGATCAAAAATCTCTTGGATCACCATTTATGACAAATCTCGATACAAATATTTCGGTATTAACTCTAGCTACTGGGTTGCTAAATCTGTCTTGAAACATGTGAGTTTGATTTTCCTGTAGCTGATCACATTCTGATAGACACTTGTCTTTGAAAATGACAAGAATGACATAGGAAGCAGGGGCACTGCAAGAGCTGAGAGGAGTTCCCAACAGAACCATAGGTGGTAGAAGTTTTTCCTCAGGTGAAATGGCTTATGTGATGATATTGTAGACTAAAGGTTCTTCATCTGTGATGATATTTTGAAGAGTTGGGAAGGAGGGTCAGGGGCTTTCTTTGGGATGATGCTTGCCAGCCTTTGGTTGGTCACAGAACATAGCTGCAGTCTATTGAAGTGAGAGTGAAGGCACACTGGGGGATCATTTACTGCTGGTACTTGCTGAGCAGGGTAAAATGAAGAGCTGTGTTGTCATATTGGGAGCCAATAGTCCTGTATCTGAAGGGAAGCTTTCCTGATTGTTTCTAGGAATGTTTTGTGGTGTCTTGAGGGCTGAAAAGTCTAAATACTTTGTGTTTGGGTTTTTTGCTAATTTGCACACTTATTCATTTGTTTTGTGGATAGCATGGAGATCTTTTATTTATCCAATGCAAATGCCTGAGCTTCTAAACTTTCTCTTGCCTAACTCCTTGTGTTGGCACTTGAGACTAACAGATGACTTAGAGAACAGTGGGATAGGCCCATATGGTCCTGCTTTCTCTATCCAGTTTTCAGGAGTTACTAGCTTGGAGTCTTTCTGAAGCAGATATAACTTCTCTGAGGGCTCCACAATTCAGCACCCAGGGAATGAAGATCTACCTCCTTTGCATTAAGTTCAGCTTCTCTTTGCTCCTGAACATTTGCAGTGGAATAAAGAGTAAACAGACACTTCCCAAACACCCATACTAGTAACGACTGTACACATTTTTTTTTAATTTACAGCCTGTAGACCATTAGTCTATTTAGATATACCTTACACAGAAGTGTTTTACCACTATGTTGTTCTTGGAATATTTATTGGTTGTTTTTTCTACTTTTTAAGAGCTGTGAGCAAGTATAAGGCATAATACCTGAGATATGAGCAAACCATGGATTTATTCAGCAAGATTGTGTATATACTCTTCTTGTTGCCTACTCGGCTCCTAATGAGTCTTACTATTTAGATGACCTGCTTGATTGTTATTAATCAGTGAGGTGATAGATCCATGAAATTACCTATTATAACCCCATGATCCTATTACTAATTAGCATCAGTTGGAGAAATGGTGTTGGATCAGATTTTATGTGTGTTTGGTTAGGTTTCCTCCATGTGCATTAACTCACATTTTTCTACACTGGTCAATAAAATGATTGATGAAAGTCACTCAGTCCCATAAAGGAATGTTACTCTTTAGAGGTGGACCTCAGCTGTGCTTCTGTGAGTATTTTAGAAGACTTCTAATCTTTTCAGATCCTCCAATCTTATTTTCTGTGACCTACGAGTGTAGGGAGACAAGAATATTATTATTGCACTAGTGGCTGTCAGAAAAAAGAAATCTAATTAAGTCTATCTTCTAGGTGTCTATTCTGTCTTGGGGAGGTAGATGTCAAGATAAAGAACAGTCAAAGTGAAAATAACAGTGGTTTTGTCTGGTTCAGCAGCATTCCCGAGACAAATACAGCACTTTTGTCCTTGTGGCTGCAGATGCCATCTCCAGAAGCTGCTGTGCAATGCCAGCTG
The DNA here is from genome assembly GCA_013396875.1 of Vireo altiloquus. NCBI lineage: Eukaryota > Metazoa > Chordata > Aves > Passeriformes > Vireonidae > Vireo > Vireo altiloquus. Next base: position 130,942 of record VZRF01003178.1, read on the forward strand.
GGCAGCAGTGTGGCACTGCGGGGTCAGCAGTGAGGGATGCCAGGGGACACAGGTCAGTTACAGCCCACCAGGCACAGAAGGGGCAAGCTGTAAACAGCCACCACACCTGGAGGGAACCCTCCAAACCTGGAAGGTTTTCCCAAGAACTGCATTTCATCTCTGCACTTTTGGGGTAGGCTTTTGCTGTGTTTCTCTAAGGTATAGGGCTGGAAAGCTACTGGGCTGTTCGAGTTTTCTCTTTGGTTGCTATTTGCATACAAAGCATGTGCAAAGGGCTGGGTATAGGGTATAGACTTCTTGCCATTCAGTCAGATTCAGAATTTTGGTTATAGGCAGCTCAAACTTCAATTTCTTGCACATCATCTCAGGCCAGAGGGAAGAGCTATTCAGGACACTTCTGTCAAGGGCTCTTCTGAAATTCTCTTCCACCTCTTCAAATGAAATATGGTTCATTAAGGCTTTTTAAATCAGTCTCTATGAAACACAATTTGAAAACATGAAAAATTAAATTAAAAGATTTCATTTAAAACATTTAAAATGAAAATTAAAGTGCTTCACTAATTTTGGAATGTTTTGATTTGTGGGGATTTTTTTTATTTTATCTAAAGGGGCCATTTCTGATTAAACTTTTTTTGTCTATTTATTAAAGATATTCAGAAACTTGAAAACTAGGATACGGTATTAGTGTTCTGGAAAAAAAAATACCCTAATCAGACTGTCATAGCTTTATGATATCTTTTTTCTTTTTTTAACCAGGAAACATTGAAATGTTTTTTCTATTCTAAAAATGGGAAGAAAGAGAAAATGAAAATGGCAAAATTGTCTTTGTCGCAGTTCATTTCCATATGTGGAAATTCCTGGCATAGTCCCTGAGCTCCTGCTGAGGCTATAGTCAGCAACTTGAGGTTTACAAGGTTCAAAAATACTGTCACGGTTTTAAGGACATTAAATAAGACAGTTAATCACATTTCTTTTCCTTACAAATGATTCAGATATTTGACAGTAAAATGCCAGTGTGTTTTATTATTATTATTATTTAAAAATAATAATAATAAGGCATCATGTAATTTTAATATCACCAAGGGGAAAAAATCAGTTCTGGAAGACCTCAGTCACCAAAGAGATACCAGATTTTAGATCTGAGTTGTTATGCTGTAGCTACTCTTGGGCATCTTGTTCTTCCAACTACTTTGACTGAAATATTTCAAACAATGAAAACTATATCTTTCTGTGGACCTCAATTTAAGAACAACCTTTCTGGACTCTGGAAGTTTGAAATAACTTCTTAACTAAGCTAACGGTGCAGCGACAGAGCCCTGAGCTTTGGGACTGATGAACAGCATCCAGCAGGCAGAGATGTACTTGCTGGGTGCCAGGTGGATGCAGTAACCTTGGGCTGGTTCACTGCTCTTAATAGCTTTGTGCCTTCACCACTCTCCTGCTGTCATCCCACTAGTCCAACATTGCAGGTGATGCTAGACAGATAAGTTCTGGTATGCTCTCCTGTGCCCTCTGCCAATTTCCTGTAATTGAAAACCCCAAAACTTTTATAGGAAGGTGTTTCAGGATGTTGTAATTAATCAGGAAAACTATTTATGAAGGCTGAAGTGCTGAAATACATGCACAGGAGACGGTATAGGGATGACACAAGAGGGGTTCTTCCATTCTCTGCTGGTGCCTAAAAACAAAAAGAAATTATTGTAACATGGCAAATCCCCAACCATGTCAATTAATGTGAAAAAAAAATTCTTACTGTGTTTTTTTTCCCCCGTGTTAGGACAGTATAACGGTATTGGAACTATTTTGCAAGTTCTACTTTAAGTATAAAAGTGTTTCATGAAGAGACAGGTAAGGAGTCGATCAGTTTTAATTTTTATGAGTCATTCTGTTTAGTGGTATTTATGTCACACACTAGAGTGTTGAAATAATCCAAGCTTTGTTCTGAGAACACTGTTTATCAAAAGAATGTGTATGACAATCCTGATTAGAAAAAAATTCTGGAACTTTTCAAACCTTTAACGGAGGGTTATATGATGTGATTGCCTGTAATAATAAATAGTAGAACCTGATGCCTCAGGTATGTCTTGAAATGTGGTCAGCTCTCCCATGTCCCTAAATTTATCTTGCACTTGACACTGACTTTTTTTTTTTAAGTACTGCCTTGTGATTTATTTTAAAGTCCTTCTTAAGTCTGTCAAGTACTTTCATTTTCTGGACATCTGGACAAAGTGTTGTCACCTGCAAATACTGATATGTCTATTTAGCTCTTTCCCAAACAGCCATATTAACTGCAGTTTCCAATACAGCTCAGCAATTTTTCACTATAAGTTTCTAATTTGGGAGTAAGTTACATACTCCTATCTGCTGTGGTTTTGTCAATCACTTTCTGAACTACAGCAGAGTATTCAGTTTTCTTTCATGATTACATTGTTTTCCTAATTGATTCCCGGGGAAATACATTTTCAATTAAATACATTGTCTTTCAAGTGAACTTATTTATGAAATGGTCTTCATCATCTATTGTTTAACACTCTTGATGCATTACAATAGACTAGAGAAGTACAATTTTCCTTAGAAGAAGCTCTGTCAGTTTGTCCTCATAGCATTCTCATTTTGGTGATTTTCTACTTTTGTCTTAATTATTGCTCCAAAAACTTTTCTGAAGATTCATAGCATGTATCTCTGAGAATTCCCTGGTTTCCCTTTTTGGAAGGAAAGAGCAATGTTTGCTACCCTGCCATTCCGTGTTTTTTAATGAGCTATTCTGTATTCTTTGTTAGAAACAGCAGCTATGCTTCTAAGAGATCTCCTGGAGGGTTGCCATCAGTCAGGTGACATGCTGCTCTTTAATTTATCAGTTTAATTTTCTTACTCTTCTTATTTTGACAGATCAACCTGACACAGTGTGCTCCTCATTTCCTGATAAGGATAGAGCTTGGATAGGTCTTGGCTGCATTTTCTATGGTGAAGACTGATACCAAATCCATGGTGTACTGTAATGCTGCTCCTAATATCTAAACTCAGCTTCTTTCGGCCTGTCTTTCTCTATGGTTTATAGTAGTCAGGTTCTGTGTTATTCCGTCAAATTCTGATTTGGCCATAGGTTTCCGAAAAATCCATTACATCATGACCCTATTACACCATCAGGCAATGCAGTTAAGTGGCTTCTGCTTTAAAGCTGTTGTTCTCAGTGTATGGACAGGTAAGGGTTCTTTCCCAACATGGGCAACTGCCTGCTCCTATTTAATTCCCTTTCCTAACAGTGACTATGACCTGTCCCTTTCTTTTTCACCCCAAGCTATCCTTGCATTTCTAACATCTCTTGCTGATATTTGCCTGACCAAAGCTCTCCCTGGCTCTTGTCAATATTTCTCTTGTTCTATATCAAAGGGAAGTCTGAGAACTTGGAGAGACTGTTCCAGCAACCTGCTTGCACTTCGGTTTAAGGTGGATACTCTTTCTATGCCTAGGCTTTTCTTGTGCACCTTCCGTAATGTCAAACATACTTAAACCCTCCCTGGACACCAGCTGTCCTGATGTTCACTCATTCCATATGGGATACCTGGTGTAACTTGTCTGGTTCCTACTGTGGGCGCACTGGGTCAAAGCATTTTCCCCTCTAGTCTGAATCTAACTTACCTGACCACATCTCACTTTTTTTTTTTCCTGGCATATTACATTAACAAGATGTAACCTCTCTGAAACATTTATTAAATGCTTGCTGCCTCTATTTGAAATATGGTCATATTGTTCAAAACAAAAGGTTTAAATGAATAATATGTTAATAAAGAGTGACCTTTCCATTTCCAAAAGTCTAAGTAGAAAATAATTGTACAAAGAACAGCTTTTGATGGGAAAGTCAGTTTTATGCTGATAGCCTATGTGAAAAGAAGATGGCATCATTTCCTGCAAAACCTATTACTGTATAGGGAGATTGTCACTTATCCCAACACAGACTGTGGAAAGATCAATGTTTACCCTTCTCTGAATCACATATAAAACAAATGATGTGAAGAGAAGATTCACCATCTATTTAAAAACACTGGTTTCTATTTTGGACATAACATGTAAAATTTCTGTTTAGCAATTTCAGTTAATTGTTAGATTAACATTTTTGGGAACAGATTGCAAACTTCAAAATGGAAAAGATCATTTTAGGGAGGGAACCAAGGCAGCTGTCAGTGAGCAAAAATTAACATAAATTTGCATAACAGATGTACAGTAAGGTGTCTATGACAGACAATCGCTGAATATTAATGATACAGACCACGACATCATTTGCGTAAATGCTGTCTGCTGGGTATTGAAGCTGCTGCGCTATTTGCAGAAGACAAAGGAGCGCAGAGCTGAACAGATGCACCAAATACATCGATGCATCTTAATTTATGACATCCTCATGAAAGACCTTGTGGTGCGATTTCAGGTTTTATTACAAATAATTCGGAGATAAAGGAACTAAGTAATTATCTTTTCCACTACAGTCAGTTCTTTCAAAGGGGAGGGAAGCTTACTTGTGACAACCATTGTGATGATTTTTTTATTTTTGTGGAAAGCCTCTTTAAAAAAAATACCCCCATTACAAAGAGTCAAATATTCATCATCATTAAAAGATTAGCGCATATTAGCATGCTTCATGGGACTTGCCACCTAACGTACCGTCACCACCACAACTGGAGCCCTCCAACAGACAATGCATTTCAACGACTCTGCAAGGAGAAAAACTAGAGAGACAGATAGAGATGATAAAGGCTGTTAAAAAAAAAAAAATTACTGATGTAATGATGTTTTCGATGACTGTTAATTAGATTTCACCTTCAATCTTTCCTGCCCTTAGTCCTTGCTATAAGCTCCAGGTGCAATTGGAACCACACAAATATTTAGAAGTATCTATAGATATACAAAGTATTCTTACTATGTTATTCCTGCAGCTGGAGAAACTGATGTAAGTTATTTGCTGACATCAGAAAAAAAAAGAAAAATTTGGGTCCCTATCACAATATAATGCAGTAAAATTAATGAATGAGGAAGGGATAAATGTAAAAAAAAACCAACACCACACTAGACTTTTAAGCCATGTGTACAGAAAACCAGGCAAGGCAGGGGATACCTCTTTTCTGTGCTATTAATTTATTTGGGCCTTAATGGATTTCTCTCCAAGCTCATGCTACCATAAGAAAATGAATTGCTGACATGATGGATCTGTTGGTTGCACATATAGAGTTTTATGTGCATAGTGTTCAATTTCATTCTTGTCAGCTAATCAGCAGCAGCCAGACTTTTTATTTCAAGGGATTTCCTTTTCCCATTTGAACAGAGAATATAGCCCAGTAATCACTCTGCAGAGCCACTCTCTGAGCTGTTATTTCCACCTGCTTTTTCCTCAGAATCTCTATCAAAGCTCTAATCCAGTAACCTGATAAAATCCTTTCAAGGTCCTGGAGGGTCCATTGTGAAACTGTTCATCTGAAAGGATCATGAAATAACAGGAAAGTTACCATGTCCCCAAAAGAGCCATATGGTAATTATTTTAATGGAAGCTTACTGTATGGCCAGAAGGCAGTTAACATGTTATTTCACATTTTGTGTGAAAGAATGGAAAAACTGCAGTCTGACACTCTTCTGTCCAATTTTGCTCCCAATGTCTTTTACAGAAATGCAGCTTTATTCTGTGTTTCTGTACACTAACAGCAGGTGATAGGCTGATGCCCAGATATGCTAACAAGAGTTAATGGTAACAATCTCCTTCCATTTAGACTTTGTCTGCATTTCTATTCTAACTTCTCCTGGGGAAGAGATGGAGTGCTAAGTGGGGAAGGAGCATGTCCAAGGTGTACAAAATAGGGATGAATAATCAAACTGGAAATTTTCTTTGCTGTGATTGATATCATTGGACTTTACTGTCTCAACAGGAATGGTCTTGCTGACCACAAGTGTCTCAGCATTTAGGTGGTGTAAGGTTTTACACAACTGTAGGAAAGCAAGTTGCAGATATTCCCTTCAATAACTTCTGAGCCTTGTTGACCAAATTCAGTCAACACTGGCAGAGGAGATGAGCCCCAAAGACAGCTGAAGCTGCACTGAAAAAGTCCGTTTCCCTCCTATGACAATAACTTTAGGATTCTTCCTCCTAGTCTGCCTCGCTGGACCACAATTTTCTTTTCATTTTGTGAGTAACCAGCTGTCAGAGTTCCTTGGGCAGCAACTTGGCCATTTGTAGCTTGCAATGAACTGGGTCTCACCCAGCCGTTGGGGGTACGTGTCGTATGAAATCACAAGAGTCAGGAAAAACAAGGTGATTAGAGTGTGGATGTTGGAAACCTGCAAAGATAGCATTTGTATATGTTATAGCTGTTTAAATGCTTCCAGGTGAACATTTGCTCTCCCCTCTCCATACCTACTGCAACAATTTGATCTCAATCACACTCATATTTATTTCCAGTCTGGTTGTTCTCTTGTTCTTTTGCATGGTTCAAAAAGAAAAGCCAACATACCTGTGCCTGAGTCATTTAAGACACTAAATGGAGAAGAGGTGAAACCAAATTCTCCAGCTGATAGGTTTGATTTAAAGTGGGTGCTTACATCTCCTGCAGCTGTATTAGAAGAAAGTGGAAGTTGCTGTTTTATTTAACCAGGAACAGAGTCCTTCATCGGCATTAGGTCCTACTGAGGAATAAACTATGTGGTGGTTTGACCTTGGCTGGACACCAGACGCCCACCAAACCTGCTCTGTAACTCCCACTCCTCAGCTTAGAAGGGGAGAAAAAATAAAACAAAAGGCTTCTAGGTTGAGATAAGGATAGGGAGAACTCATCAGTTACCATGGTGGACAAAACAGACTCAACTTGTGCCAATTAATATTACCAATCAAAACAGAATATGCTAAAGAGAAATAAAATCAAGTCTTATAATCTTTCCCCCCAACCCTTCCCATCTTCCTAGACACAACTTTACTCATGATCTTCTCTATCTCATCCCACACAGTGTGGAAAGGACAAGGAATGGGCACTGTGGTCAGTTCATCAAATGTCTCTGCCAAGTCTATCTCCCCAGAGGAGAACTCCTCACACTCTTCCTCTGCTCCAGCATGGGGTCCCTCCTACAGGAGACAGAACTCCACAAAATTCTCCAATGTGATTCCTTTCCACAGGCTACAGTTCTTCATGAACTGCCCCAGCTTGAGTCCCTGTCATGGGGTGCAGCCCTTCAGGAAGAGACAGCTCCAGCATAGACTCCCTCACAGGGTCCAAAATCCCTCCAGAAAACCCTGCTCCAGCCTGTGCTTCTCTCTCCACAGGACCACAGGTTCCTCCTGGAGCCTGCTTCAGTGTGGGCTTCCTATAAGGTCACAGCATCCTTCAAGCACTCACCTGCTCCAGTGTGTCCTTTACAGGCTCCTGGTGGATCTCTGCTCCACCATGGCCCTCCATGTGATGCACGGGGGAAGTCTTCACCATGGACTTTACCATGGGCTGCAAGGACATCTCTGCTCCAGTGCCTGGAGCACCTTCCCCTCTTTCTGCACTGACCTTGGTGTCTGCAGGGCTGTTCCTCTCATATATCCTCACTCCTCTTTTCTCTGACAGCACTTTCTCCTGTGCAGCAATATTTCCCCCTCCCCTTAAGCCAAAGGCACTGCCACCATTTCTGATGGACTCAGCCTTAGCCATGGGTGAGTCCACCTGGAAGCTGGCTGGCATTGGCTTTTCCCATTAACGTGGGAGAAGCTTCTGGCAACTTCTCACAGAAGCCACTCCCACAAGCTCGCCCTGCTACTAAAACCTTCCTATGCAAACCCAATACAACAACTGCTCTTCCACAGGAGCCTCCAGGCAGCTCTGCCAATGTGCTGGCTTCTCGCTGGAGCTGGAAGGGCATTCTGGCAGCCACGGCTTTCTGACCCCTGGAGCGGGGGTGGTTCAGTAGTAGTAGCACCCTCATCTGGAGTGACGATTTGGAGAGTGCTTTCAGTCTTGAAAACTGAGATTATGGAGTCCATAATCTCAAGAAATTACATTTACAGACCTCAAGGTCATTTTTTGATCTGCCCCTTGATTTGTTAAGCATAAATGAAATTAATTATGATAAATGACTCCATATTCTTTCAGTAAACATAGGTAGTTAATAAATAATGTAAGTAATTTAATACAAGGTTGAAAGATTATCTCTGAAAGGAGATGATTTGTTCTGGTTGAGTAAAGGATCCATGATCCTGGGAGCTCTGGAAGTGTGTGGAGTTTGAGCCCATGTTTGAAGGAAGCAGGAATAGTAGGTGATGGTTGTTTGTAGTTTCTGTTTAACATTCTTCCTTCATATTTGAGGTTTAGTGCAAAAAAAGTCAACTGCCGCCTCAAGGAAGAATTCAGGATGCATTTTTCCTTACAGTGTAGCAAGTATGCTTGTGAGGACAACAAACCAGTGAGAGGAACTGCTATGCTTCTGGCTAGGAAGTACAGTTCTGGTAGCATTTGCAAGTGGCTGCATTGTCATGGGATATAACAGGGCTTCTTTGGAGCCTGCCAAAGAGCTCCCAAAACCTGTACTTCCTGTCACTGACAGCACAACATGAAAACACTTGGCAAATAAAACATGAAAAGCTCCAGAGCTCAATTTGTTTGCTTTTACACTGTTATAATACCATTGATTTAATTGGATTAACTCTGAATTTATCCTGATATAACTGAGAGGAAAAAAATAGTTCTGTAGAAGTAATATATCTTATTTTATTCATTCGGATTTTTTCTAAAACATTTTAAAAGCCTTGGCAAAAGAAGCCCTAGGTTGATGCGTAATATACCAAGCTGAGCAGTAACTAAAATTGATCTTTTTTCCACTGCTGTAATTCTCCCTAGGTCACTTTTTGAAAACTGCTACAACATATTTCAATAAATAAATACTTTTTGTATTCATTTGGATTCAGATTTCACAATGAGGTCACCTTCGGAGCGATATCCTGCAGCTCAGGCACTCTAAGATGTGCCTGAGGAATGGGCTGCAGAATTCCATCGTCTGTTTTGGACAAATATCGTATTTGTTCTAAATGTCATGTGAAGATCTCCTTCCATTTCTGAACAGATGGAAGATATAGGGTGGTGATATCTTCTCTTTTTCTTTCTCCTTTTTTAGGTGATGCAGCAAGTTCCTCTGCTTTCTGGTCACCTTGTAAACAAACATTTATTGTTAGCAATGATTAAGTTATAGTTAAGCTACTTTACTACTTTGCTGGGAGTTGTGAGCTCCCAGGCTACTTATTAGCCCATGTTCCACCCAGTATATAAAAACCCTCTGGTCAGAAACTCAGGGTCAGCCTGGCTAAGCATGGGGAGTGTACACTCTGACAGCAAGCAGTGATCCATTTGCTAAGCATGGTCCCCTTGAGGAAAGAAAAGAGAGCAAGATTTTTCATGAGAGAGAGGAAGTATGCCTTAAAGCTAAGCTGTAGGTATAATCAAAAATGCCTTTTCAGTACTTTGGAACCCACTGTCCTGATCATATCTACAAATCAATAAAATAGTTTTGGGAAAGAAAAGACTAAGACAACGAGTATCACGCTAGAGTGAACAAAGGCAGGCAAGGATCTCGTTGCTGTTGTTACTCAAATTGGTCATGCAAAGGGTGGTTCTGGGTTTGGAGGAAGTGAGGATGATGTTAGTTGATATGCATCTGGAGGTATTAGGAGGGAAGCATTCTACACAACTTCTGCATAAAGGATTTGGAGAAAAAAATAAGGAGAAAAGGTATTGGAGAGTATCTCAGCATGGAGGTGAGCAGAAATGTAGAAAAAGTAGAGCCAAAAAAACTCCACAGAGGATACAGAGATGGAGAGGAATGCATCGGAAGCCAGTACAGAAGTTCAAACCAGAAAAAGCATTCAGTGAAACAGGAAAGGCAAATGGTATCAAAGAATTGTGTCTAGTGGATGAATAAAAAGAAATGGTGAAATAAAGTGAGAGAGGGTGAGTGAAAGGTGAGAATGACTGGAGTATAAGCTTAAAATGGGAAGGTGCAAAAGAGAAAAAGTAATTAATTTCAGATAAGCTGTGAAGGTGTAAAGAGGAAGAACTTTTTAGTGTGAAATTGATGAAATGCTAAAGAAAATACGTGGTCTTTATGTTCCATTTCAGATTAAACCCTAGGGAAACATGCCAACCCCACAGCCTCAGCAAAAGTAAATTCCAAAACTGGGAAACTTAATTTGAAGTACCTTACCCCAGAGCACAGTAGCCATAGTTTATGGGCAAAGTTTAATGCAGGCTAAAAGCATGCACTAGACAACCAAAAATAAGAATGTGAAATGCCAGTAAAATAGACTATGCCATGAAAAAGACTTCTGTGAGAATGATACTAAAAAAAATATGGATAATGAGAATGGTAAGGAAGTGAAAAACACCTTCTAAAGGAGAAAACTGGTATTTATATATGCATTAATACCTTTATTGTAATCTTGAACATTCCATCCTAATCAAAGAAGAGATTGCAGCCTAAAATGTTATCCCAATTTTGAGAAGCTGATAAAATAATAAAATGGAATCTATTCAGTCTGAAACACAGTGAGCAAAAATCCACTAAACACTACCTACCGACCTACCTCAAGCCTGAATTGACCCATGTTGTTGCTATTAACTAGTGGAATGTTCTTGGGAAGGCCAGCCAGGAATAAGAAATGTAGCCCTGAGATTAGGGCATATGTGTCAGGAAAACAGCTGTGTAAATAGCGAATCTTTTGTTTTGCTGGTATTTCTGAAAGTAAAGAAAAAAAAAATTTTGGTTTAGTGTGCAAAGGAAACATTTTTAAGGTAAATTAAATTTCTTTGTCCAGATTACTTGCAAAATGCATTGCTTAAATTTGGGCTTTTTTTTTTTTTTTTTTAAATGTGGGTTATTTTTAGTTTAAAAATAAGTCAGTTTAAAATTTTCTAAATGACAAATTATTTTGAAAGAAAAAATGTAAACATCCAATTTTCTTTAAATATCAAACTTATTTTCAGTGGGGGGGGAAAGGAGGACTACTTTAAGCCTCTTGTATCTCACACTATTCAGTAAATTCAGTGTGACTAGTTGGTATGGTTTTTTTTCATTGAATAATTTCTTCCAGCGATAGTTTAGCCAAAAACTTTCACAGAAATTTAGTCTAAGTTAAGCCATAAATCTGTTTTTCATGATAGCAGAAGGTATAAATGTTCTCATAGAATCAGATAGTAAAACTAAAAAAAAAAACAAACCAAACCAAAAAAGTTGTTTACAGGTATCCAACAGAAGAAAATCACAGGATTTAGAAAACTGCTGGTGTTTCTTCACTCTCTGGCTTTCAGGGGAAATTGATGCTGATTTTTTAACCCCACTAGAAATGGGCCAAAATGTCAGCTGGGAGCCTTGCCAAGAGAGGCTGGAGGGTGGATGGGTGAGGGTTCCCAGGTTTGCCCCAGGAAGGGTGAGCAAGGTCTATGTGCGGGAGGAGAAGTCTGGGGGAACAGGAGGGACACAGACAAGATAGTTGTCCGTTCTGGGATCTAGTGATGGCAAGGAGAATTGGCTATAGGAGGAAGAATAGGCTATAAAATGTGAAGCTTATAGTATTTCCTGTGGTCAGAAATTTAGAAAAAACTCCATGCCTGAGAACATGAAGATTCAAACAATTCAGGGCAGTTTTCCACCTAAAAGTAGTAAATCTCTTTCAAATAGCACCTTCTCAATTTCTTTCTCAGAACCTTTTTTTCAGGAGAATTGTACAGTGCCCTTTTCAAGATATATAAAGTTTCCTTTTCTAACAACTTTCATGTTTTCTCATCCCCTTTCCAAAAAACAAAACCCTCCAGGCCAGATGTCTTTGTTCAAAGCACCCAAACTCCTCAGCTAGGCCATGCTTTAATGGGAGCCACTGTGAGTACTCACAGGAGTGTAGTGAATAGTTTGGAAGACCTGGAATCTGGAGCCTTGCAGTTGCTTTCCATCCTGTGCTGCCACTGCTTCTCCTTATGCCATGGCTGTCTGCAGTTTGCACTTGTGATCCAGTGCATGAATTCCAGGCAAACCACAGCTTTGTGAGTTTAGAAACCAAAGGAAAGAGTTAATAAATTAATTATTCAAAACAATTAAGGTGTTAACTGAGTTTAGGAACATTTAAACTGTGGGCTTTATTTTTACCTACAAAGTATTTAGGAAATTTGTGAAATACAGCTTTCCCGTTCAGTCATACCAGGAATTATATCGTGCTTCTTATTGAGAACTTGATTGTGTCCTCTTAATGAGAAATTAAAGGGTGTTTTCAATTTTTGTTTAACAAATCTTTTCTTCTTGGCTGCTGCTTCTTTTTTTTCACAGCTTATTGTGTTAATATTTGAGTGTTTAACCTTGGTTTTTGTTCTCACTCCATAATACTAGAAGATCTCTAGGTGACACATATTCCTTGAGCTATTCTCTGATATGCAGGTGGTACATGTTCAAGGTCATGGTCCTTGTTGAAAGATGGGAGAAAGGTGGAACACAAAAAATTATCTGAGTAATTTTCTGCTTCTTTTGCTTTTATTGAAACTGAAGCTTATACTGAATAAGGAGCTTCTGCTTCTTTTCATTATAGTATGAAGACAGAGTATTTGTTTTGGTATTACCAAGACTATTTTTCAGATTTCAAAGTGCAACAAGAGAAATATGGATATTTTGAATCACAGGGAGTGATTCAAAATATTCATATGTACATGGCTAATTGATGTCCTCATTGAAACATAGGTACAGTAATTTACTGTCCTAATGTGTTTGCAGAACTGAAAAGGGGAGAGAGAAAGGGCACAGGACGGGGGATGAATTAATATTTATACGGGTGATGGTTTGGGCTGGGATAGAGTTAATTTTCTTTGTAGTATTGGGAATGTGTTTTGGATCTGCACTGAAAACAGTGCTGATAACTCAGGGATGTTTCAGCAATTGCTGAGCAGCACTTGCACAGAGCCAAGGCCTTTTCTGCTCATCACCCCACCCCACCAGTGAGGAGGCTGGGGGTGCACAAGGAGCTGGGAGGGGACACAGCCAGGACAGCTGAACCCAACTGAGCACAGGGATATTCCAGATCATATGGTTTTGCACTGAGCATATAAATCTGGGGAAGAAGTGGAAGGTAAGATATGGTGGGAGTGATGGTGCTTTTCACCATGGGGTGTGATGGAGCCTATCCTTCCTGAGAATGGCTGAACACCTGCTTGCCTATGGTAGGAGGTGAATGAGTTCCTCATTTTGTTTTGCATGTGTGTGTGGCTTTTGCTTTGCCTATTAAACTGTCTTTAGCTCAGCTTGCAAGTTTTCTCCTTTTCACTCAATTCTCTCACCCCAAGCGAGTGTTGGTGTGGGGCTGAGTTGTCAGCTGCGGTGAAACTGCAGAGATTTTCAAGGAAAGTTCATATCTATATGAGAAAGCAACACCTTTTTTTGTGTGATTTCTTTTTTTTTAATATAAATATTAAAATTAGACAGTGGAAATATAAAAAAGAAAAACTTCAGAAAATTAATCCCTACCTGTTTATCACATTTGTTAACTTTACATTTAGCAATACTTCTTTCATTTTGAGACAGAAATTTTTCACCAATAAGCAAATTTTGTTGGAAAAAATACATTTGCTCAAACCTAGATATTTCATTATTTAAAAATCTGGCAGCTGAGTTATTGAATCTGGAACTTCATAAGGAGCAACTAGCAGAGGATGTGAAATATCCAGGACATTCATACCATAAATGTGTAAACTGTAGAGATTTTACTTCTATTTATATGCATTTGTATAGGCGAGTATTTTATGTAGCTTTTCCAGGACCAGATAAGCCTTGGTATCCAAACCAAAGAATTACTCTCTAGTCATGCTTATAGAACATGTGATGGAGTTTAGGCATAGCCAGCTACCACTCCCAGCTCAGGTCTGATCTACTCCTTTGTATTTCATAGCCCAGTAAGGAAGAGCAAGTTTGGACACCTATTTCTGCCACAGAAATGAGCCTTGGGTAGCCAGACTTTTGGTAGCCAGCTCTTTTGGGTGACTTGTAGCTGCAAGGAGCCTAGAGCTCTTCATCAGTGATACACTGATGCAGTGGAGGTGCATTATTTAATTTGTAATATGAGGTTTCTCTCGTTTTTTTCTTTGCCACCAGAAGAAACTTTCTTTTTGTATTTATATGTTAAAGATCTTGTATTCTAACCTATGCGATCTCAGGAGATGGTTGGTGGCTTTTTTTTCAGTTGCACTGTAAAAATTATTTCCTCCAGAACAATTGCCCTGTCAGCAGTGTAGTCAGCAGTATTACACATACATTTTGTTTTTCCTTCACTCTCAGTGTTATATTGCAGTACATTTTTTGAGCAATCTCCTCCATAAATCTGCTCTCTTCAGTTCTAGAAAAGCAATTTGCAATGTTGTGCTTTCTTCCCAAACTTCAGCAGGTACTGTTGCTTTCTTGGTGCAAAATAAATAACAGGGTGTGATAAAGACATCTATTTCGACAGTACTGATTAAGTAGCACAGCCGTGTCCCTTCCAAGAAGGAAGTCCTTTTGAGTGAGCAATCCATTTCAAATGGTCTTTGGTCTTGTTGCTCTGCTGTGTAATCCGTTTTTTGTTTGTGTGTGTGTATGGGCTCTTGAATTGTAGCCAGCTCCATTGGCTCCAAGTGATCCTTGGAAGTGTGCCAGCATAGAAGCAGAGTGAGGACACGAAAATTAGATGTTTTTCAGTTTTTCCCCAATAATTTTTTGTACAAATCAGGGCCCTTCTTGGAGGGTGCAGGCCCATCACAACAGCCAATAGGATTTGGGTCAAAAGAATCAGAAGCCTGCAACCAAATCCATTTTATGTATATATTTTTTTAGAACAAGGATTAATAGTTATCTGTTGTTTTAAGGAAAGCTCAATGAAATAATTGTTTCTGTCTGCACCAGCCTTTTGAGTTCTGTTATCCCTTTCCCAGTGACTACCTGAGCTGGCTGTTCCTGCAATGGCAACTGCCTTTTGCCACCACATTCCTTGTACTTTGTTGAAAACAGAGCCAAAACTGGCTTACAAATTTCTGTCCTATAAAACAAGTTCCAAAGCATTTGTTTCTAACTGTGGATCCATCTGAAAAGAAGTTCTTAGAGTTAATTACCTTCAGAAAGATCTACTTGGCCACTGCATAATTTCTGCTGTCTTTTGACCACAAGTACTCCAGGATGTCTGCAGAACTGCTACAGCCACAGCTATCTCAGGCTTCAGAGATGTGTTTATGAGATGGTGGGTGGGGCTGACAGAAGGTGTCAGGGCAGAACTGAAAACTCCTGTGTAGAGGACTTGTGATAAAATCAAGGCAGAGTATGTTCATGACAAACAGTGGATGAGTATTTCTGGAAGAAATATTTTCTTCACAGCATTAAGGCAGATAGATTTGCTCTGGCACAAAGCACAGCAGGGCACACAATATGCTTAGGGCTAAACAGTGGCAGGACTGTGTGCACTCTGGCATGTACTGCAGAAACAGTCACTTCTTTTCTGAGAAGTTTCTCTCTCCCTGCCTTGGGGAGTTTTTCTAATTATTTGCTTAAATATTCTAGGAAAGCTCCAGTGTTCAGGAACATAACCTCCTGACATGGATTTACTTGTAATTTTTTCCTTAGCCTCAGATAATTTTATTCTTTTTCTTTTTTACATCCCACTGTAGCCTATTCTCATTGTCATCCCATTCTGGAGCATATTCTTAATTTATTTTTTTTTCTGCAATTTATGTGCCTCATATAAAAAGAGTGCTACAACAATTCTGAGGTCTAATGGGCAAATTCTGCCTCATGTACTGGCTTTCCTAGGTCTACCTGTATCACAGGTCCTTGCAAAATCAGAAAGAATGGTTCTGAGAATGAGGGTAGGTGACTGAAGTTATACTGATTTCAAAGTTACATTCTTTTGCCAGGTGGAGCAACTACTGCTTCCTTGTCCAGATAATGAGAACAGCACAACTCCGTCACTCTTGCAGTCTTGGAAATGGGAGACTTATGAAACTGGAAGATGCCATGTAGGAGTAGGAAAGTCTCCATGACCCATCTAGAATAATTGTTTCACACCCTTGAGCAACTATTTTCAGTCTTGTTTTATAGCAGTCGAATTGATTACTGTGGTCTTGTGCATCTGTCAGTAGTCTTGAAACCAGCTTTCTCTGAGCTGAAAGTTCCAGCTGAAGTTCTCTCAAACTGACTTCCAGGTTCATGGCTAGCTATGCCAAGGATGTGCTCAGAAGAGAGCTCTGGTTAGACTTAACTAAGCTCCCTTAGCAACCACAAATAATTTCCCCACTGATTGTCTGTGTTAAAGAAGGAAACTTGGTTTGAAGATTAATTTCAGCTTCTCCTTTTTCCAGGGTGTTAAAGGTCAATCCCCTGCCGATTCTGGTTTGACTGAGCCTTCAGGTCATTCCTGCATAGTCTAATAACTACAAAGTTTGAATCCTTGGGAGCAAAGAAAAGTGCTGCAATGCAGATCAGCAACATAAGAATATCAAGATGAAAAATGACAGCCCCAGAGTAATTTCATTAGTGCTGTTAATACTTGAGAGGGCTGAGGGCAGAATTTGTACTAACCTCATGCATCAGAGTAAGATTAAAACTGAATATCTCAAGCCACATCCTGTGGTGATTGAGAGGAAGGAGCAGTTCTCCATTATGTGTGTACTTGGTAGGGAAGCCAAAAGGGTTGTTTTCCCTTGTAAGTTCCAACGGGTAATTCTAGCCCCATGGTGTGACAATTATTTCCTCTGACCAAAGAAAGTATCCAGCCTGGATCCAGCCATGTTCCTATATTTTCCTGGATCCCAGGAGAGCATATAGTTCCTGTGACTCTGTAAATCCTTCTCCTCACATCTGTAAACAGTTGAGAGAACAAGTTTGGATGTATGCTGAACGACTCTGAACTTTTATCTTAGTTCTTGCCTGTTACCCCTGTGTGCAAAGAAAAGCAGAAGGGAGAAAGGAAGCGTAAGAGTGTGAAGAAAAGGTCAGCATAAATGAAAAGCAGTCTAAGATTGCGAGTGGGGCAGCAGATGGAAATGAGTCATTTTGGTTCTCTCAGAGGCCAAACGGGTCCTAGCCCAACCAAAGGACAGCAAGCTGATTGCCTTACCTTTACAGCTTACATCAGTTTAAACTTGGAGATTCTTTGTCCAGATCTTGGGACAATGAGTTTCTTTTTCAGGCTCCCAGTCTTAGCTGGAACACCTAGATACCACTGTACTACAAATAAATAAATAAATAATTATTGCCAGGGACAGCACTTAGATAATGGTGTGCATGGCCTCTATTCTGAGAAGGTGGTTTTGCCTATGAGGATTTCACTAACCAATATGAATACCCCCTCTCCTAGTTTATTCCAAATTTCTTCCATGAACTCCTGGCACTTGAATTATCCATGAAGGGCCTAACTGTCATGTAGGTTGTGCCATAGGGAATAAAGTTCATGCATTAGAATGCAATGGGGTTAATGAATGCAGGGGAGTCTGCAAATGCAGCAACTACGCTTGGGCTGGAGCTTTCCAAGCCTCTTGATTTTCAGCAGCAGATTAAGTTCTCCATTGGGAGCAGGCAGGAGAGCAAGTGCCTTACTACTTCAAGCATGAGCTTCTAAAAGAATCATGGAAGAATTTAGGTTGGAGAAGAAGGTTGGAGAAGACCTTTAAGATTGTGAAGTCCAGCTGTTCACCCACCACTGCTATGTCCACCACTAAACCTTGTCCCTTTGTGCCACATCTATGCATCATTTAAATATCTCCAGGGGTGGTGAATCCATCACTTCCCTGGGCAGCTTATTCCAGTGCTTGACCACCCTTTCAGTGAAGACATTTTTCCTAACATCTGATCAAAACTTTCTCTGGCACAGCCTGAGGCCTTTTCCTCTTGTCCTGTTGTTGGTTCCTTAGGAGAAGAGACCTGCCTACAACTTTTCTGGAAGTTGAAGAGAGTGATGAGGTTCCCCATCAGCCTCCTTTTCTCCAAACTAACACCCCCAGCTCCCTCAGCTGCTTCTCATGGAACTTGTGCTCCAGACCTTTCTCCAGCTCTATTGCTCTTCTCTGGGCACACTTCAGCCTCTCAATGTCTTCCTTGCAGTGAGGGGCCCAGAACTGAACACAGGATTTGAGGTGTGGCCTCACCAGTGCCCAGTACAGGGTGACAATCACTGCCCTGCTCCTGCTGGCCACACTATTGCTGGTACAGGCCAGGTGCCTTTGGCCTTCTTGGCCACCTGGGCACAACTGGTTCATGTTCAGCCACTCTCACCAGTAACCCCAGGTCCTTTTCCACTGGGCACCTTTCCAGGCACTCTGCCCTCAGCCTGTGGCACAGCTCCGTAGAACCTTCCTTTCCTTCAGTAGATCCACGCTCCCACCCAACTTGGTGTTATCTGAAAACTTACAGAGGGTGCAATTAAACCCTTCATCTGGATATATTGCTTCTTATACCTCATTTGCTTATTAAGCTTCACACACAGTGATAAAGGCACAGACTAACAGTGCAAGACTTTGCTTGGGAAGCTTCCTTATCTTTCCTGAAATTGAAACAGAAAGGTTCCTATAAAACCCGTTCCCTAAATTCCCATCTTATCTTGAGTAAATTTGAAGGTTGATCCAGGGAAGTGCAGGGAAGTCAATGGAAAACTGTCTTGACTGAAAAAGACATTGAATTAGGCCCAGGATGATAAAAGGGCTTTCTACATTGGCTGATCCTTTAAGACTAATTCACGAGAGCAAAGTTCAGTCAAAGTGAAAGGTTTTGAAACACTCTCCCCAAAGTTTTCTCTTTCAATAAACAGTAAAATGGTATTCCCCTACTTCAGAATAGTTGCTCTCTGAAACAAGGCCAAACCATTTCATTAACTTCAGATCATCAAGTTAAAAACAACAAATTTTTTTTTTTTGTGAGAATACATATGCAGCAAGCCTTGTGAAATAAATTTGTTTCCTTTTCTTTGGGGCAATTTCTGACAATTAGGAAACAGTTAGATGTCAAGCTAATTAAAGTAGGGGAGGTTTTTTCCCCTTATATGAAACAAACCTTATGTTCTGAAGTGGTTCCAATATATTCAAATAAATGAAATTGGGTATGAAAGAAAGGATTCACATCTGCCTCTCAAGGTCTACTCTCTCTCTAAACTCATGAATAATCATTTTCAGCAGCTTATCAATGTCAGATTAGGGGCTTACTATTACATTTTATTTAAACCTGATCCGGATGGCTGCCAAGAGATTTTCAGGCAAACGAACTGTGAGGCAGACTATCATCAAGGAACATTTTACTGTTTGTGCCTACAAGTGTGTTCTAGGTCTCCAAAGTAACTTTCAAAGCTGACAAATTTTTTTTATTTTAGTTTGTTTTTTTTTACTTTGGCACCCGTGAACTTCATCTTCATCTTCAGTTCATCCATATCATTATTCTGAAGGCAGAGGAATGTTGTCAATGACCCATCCTTCATCAGATATTTAATTTACTTGAATTTACCAAGTCATTCAATTAACAAGCTAAAGAATAGAAGCAGGAGTTATGAAGTTATGTGTTGCTTTCTAGACATGTGGTGACTTTGCAAAATTTGACATTCAAAATACTTCCTCAGCAGACCTGGAAAACTCACCTGTTTTCTTTCCTGTAGTTTTTGTGTTTCCCATTTCTCAATGCTCACTTGTAATATGTCTGCAGTAAAAGAGTTTCCCATAATAAGAATATGGAGAGATTTCTTTAGTAGTGACTGGCACAAAATTGCACCTCTATTTGCAAGTCTTTGATAGAGGACAGGAGAGCTGAATACACAGCAGCCATTCCAATAGGAGACCACACTGTATCTAAATCAGCTTCTCCTTGATTTCTGAATAATAGGTTATATTTTACTTCTTTTTTAAAAATGCACGTGTGAATGGATATGATATATAAATGTATAAAATAAGTTAATGGCTCATTTTCATTTATGTAATATATTAATGTGAAGTCTTATTTTAATATATGTTTATGCCATGTTTTAATTTTATGTTTTATTTCAATATTAAGTGATATCACCATTTCCAAATCCACCTCAGGAAATGTTTTGTCTACAAAGAAATAGTTGTTCCAAGCCTCTTCTTTTTAATTAAATCATTTTATTTGGGGAAAAAATCCCTTGAGGAAAAATTGTTTGTTTCTGTCTTATTTTTTTTTAAATTTTTTTTTAAAAGTTACACTTATTCATTTTAGTTGAATGTTTAGATTAATTTTTATCTCAAAAGTCTCTACTATTTGATTGCACTGGAAGTAAGTGACATCTTAATTCAGAAAAGAAGCCCTTTCCATCAATGCTAGCTAATTATTGTAAAAATTTTCCAGAAGAAAATATTTCAGTTCTTACATCTTCTTATCCCACATCAATAGTTGTACTATTCCATTTTGAGATTGCTATGCTAAAAAATAATGTTAAAAGAGGCTTCTCTGTAAAAAAACTTAGAAAAAAATGAAAATTCTGCAATGAAACTGTTAATAAACTATTTTTTCCACAGTTCCTAACATAAGCAATTATGAAGATACTGATTTAAGTTTTCATTTGAGGTGGAAAAAGTTTCCCATGAAAGCTTCTGTGCTTGGTATTTTACTGCAGCAAAGGCCACCACAAATCCCTTGTGATTTCTGTGACCTTCAGACTTGAAATTATCTTGTACTTTGCCTATTATTTTCTCTCGAAAAATAGGTTGAAATTTTTTAAGTGATGGAGGGGACATAGACACATTAACATTAATGGTGACTATGTACCTCAGTTCCCCAGGCAGTTTTGAAAATCTTAGCTGCAGATGTCAGATTTGTTATTTTATGATGAACTACTGTAGTAGCGTTGCATTTGTACAGATAATGGAGTCATTGTCTAATCATCATCATTCCATGTTTCACACTCTGCTTGAACTCATGTATTAATGATTTTCCACATGATAAGTGCATTTTTTAGATATATTTGAGATAGCATACAAAGTCTGTGGCACATTCTGATAGCTACAGGAATCCCAGGGCAGTGTGATTACAAAATCCTTGGTGGTATCCAGCCTCAAATCATAATTTCAGCTACTGACATCAAACAGTGAGGCACAGTCTGTGGGAGTGGAAGACGGCACTTCCTGGAGCAGGAAAACAAATTGACAAGACTCCGAAGGAGCAGCACAAAACAAATGCCCACTTTCTGACCCAACAGCCCTAGAGCAGTGTTAGACAATGCACTCTACCCCATTTGTTAACTCAGGAAGATCTGAGGGTGATGGAGGGACTACAGAGTTACTACAGAGCAACAGTGACACTTGGCTCCCTCTATGAAAACAAGAGTTGAAAGGACTGCAACAGGTGTAAGTAGGGGTCTTGGTATGGTTTTGGTTGGCCAAGGGGAGAATGTCAGGAGAGTGTGACTTCAAGGAGACAGGCCCAGCAACTTCTGAAAGTCAAACATCTTTTCCAGCCCTTAAAGTCACTCACCCTCCCATGAAGGTGAAGAAAGATTTTCATTTCTGCTCTTCTAGATTCAAGCCTTGTAAAGCAAGAATTCTTTTCTGTCAGAATTTGAGTTTAATAAATTAAAAATCATATCTTGCCATCTCAGTGAGTCTCATTGCACCCAAATGAGCCCATAATCTCACCAGGGTAGGTTTTGTGGGAGACAAATTGGAATGCAACTGTGGGTGCTTGGCAAGGAATTATAAACTATGGTGTTACATAGTGACACAATGGCTTCATTGTCAAACCTGGTTCTTGGTTTCCAAAAGTGGTAGAATACTTGAAAGGTAGGATGTAGCTTCTCTCAACACTGCTCATTTCTGTATACAAGAGATTTAAATGACACTTAATTTCTGCTGAGCTGCACAGAGGTTGCTGTCCATCCTCAAAGCAGAGTACTGACACGGCTTGACACTTCCCTTCATCTGGTACAAGGTAGGATGCTCAGTCATTCCCTGCTAGGGCTATCTATGAAACTTGTTTCTTTTGCAAGTCTCTCTGGATACACACTGCACTGGGAGGAACAGATTTTCTTTCTGCTATGGGTTGCAAGGAGAGAGCATCAACAATCTCAGAGCTCTGAAGTACTCTTCAGTCAGAAATAGCTGCAACTTTCATGCTTAGCACTTCTCAGAACTTGAAATGTGCTCTTTAAATGTCAGGAGAGAAATGCTGTGCTAGCAACACGTGCCTCAGCATTAGTATTTGAAGGTGATATCTTTCTTTTCATCGCCTCAGCTTTTCATGCCTGTGTTCATACTCTCATTTATGCAATGGGGAATCCCTGCTAAGCACACTTAGTGAAATCCCAGGCAGTATGTTTTCCTTGTGAATAGTTTGAATATCAAACAGCTCTCTCAATGATATGTTGATGTTAGCAAAAGTAATATCTGACATTTACACAGCAACCTGCAACCTTAAATATTTTCTTAGAATTATATAACAGGGAGCAATAGGTTTCTCTTATGAGCTGAAGACTGTGAAACAAAACCCTGCTACACTAAGACACAGAGACCCAGCAGAGTGGTACTCACCTTGGGCTCCACCCTTCAGTTGGACACCATGCCTGGTAGGAATTCGCCACCTTTTCTATCAGAAACCATGGCCACTCGTTCTCTCATTCCTCTGTGTACCATTCAAAATGGGGAAATCCCAATTGGCTTTTTTGACAAAACCTTCTTGGTTTTCTTATGAAGAAAATTTACTCTGGAAGAAAAAGACCTATGGGATTCCTAAGCAAAAACATATTGATACAACCTCTGACCAAACAAGTCCTTGAATTTCTGGCTGCCAAGTTCTAAAACTGTGTCCAACTTCTACATCTTTTTTCTAGGCATCAGCTCTTGGCTCCTGCTGAAGAGGGAAACAGGGATAAATATTTAATTCGATACAGTAGAGCAGTTCTTCTCTGGAGTTAGCATTGATCCATTCTCCCCCATTTAAATGTATTCTCCCGCAAAATTCCAGATGTCTGTTTATAGCAGAGTTATAAAATCAGAAGCAGGTAACAGATTGCTCATCTGACTGTGAAAGCTGTGATATGTTACAGCTAAATAACTAGTCTTTTTCTCCTCTGAAGTTTCTCAGGAAAGGTCTGCTTGGCCTAGCCAAAGAGTGGTATGTTATCTACAGAAATCTGAGTGGGATTCAATTCAACTAGCATCAATTATTTAAGGTTAGGTGTCCAGTCTCACGTCCTCATTTAGACTCTCTTTGTGGTCAGGAAGGATAGACAGACTCCTCCTCTCTAAGGGACAGCATCCATTTTCTCCACTGATTCTTTAAGGAGTCCAGAGTCTAACCTAACTCAGGTTAGATGACTTATTTCTGATGAGCTAATAATAGGTTACATAAATTTCCTCCACTCTCTTTTCCCTGCAAAAACACACAGTTTTCAATGAGAAAGGAGGAAGGAAGCATATTCTAACCTGGACCCTTGTTTTGCTCATTAAGATGGAGATATCTGTCAAATCTCAGCATTTCACCTTTTCCACCAGGATCATCATCCCAGTCAGGAAATGTGATGGTTACTTATCGTGTTGCACAGTTCAGTTTGTACTGCTTGTCTGTGTTCAGCCAGTGACAGTGGTTTTCGTCCTGCAGGACAGCCAGGCATGCTGGTGCTGATTCCCAGATAGTGCACTGTTTGGTATGCTGATGCACAGAGGGAAACAGCAGCTCCTCAGGTGCTCTGTCTCTCTCTTTATTCCCAAACATGAGGCAGCCAACAAGGGGTAAAGGACCTGTCAGCTGAAACAGATGAATTAAATTTGTAACAAAAGAATGTCTTCAGGCAGTTGTTTAAACATATCACTAAGATACCAGAGATTCACTTTACCCTCTGCTGCTTGCAGCAGAGGAAATTAGGCAGCTGTATCCTCATTGGTGAGTTTATTACCTAACGCCTGGAAAGTGAATATCAAAGATGCTGATGTTGCCAAGCAACTGCCTGAGGATGACAGCGGTCAGAGCACACACAAGGACACAGTTAGAGGAGAACTGTGCAGCAAAAGGTCGACTCCATTCACCATTGTGTGCCGTGGCATGTGATTAACAGGGTGGCTGGTTCTGTCCTGGGGATGCACATAGCTCCTTTCTGGTCATGATATGTCTCTGACAGCCAGTGAAGGTAAACTGGAGAGAAATGGAGTAGCAATCCTCTGACCAGCACAATGAACATGAAAAGGAAATCTCTTTGCAGTCAAGCATGGTTTGACCATCAAAGTGTCCTAAATGCAGGACTGAGGTCAGAGGCTCTGCAAGTGCTAGTGGAGGTATGAGGAGATTTAACATGCCTAGGGCAAATTGCTGCCTTTGAGCATGGCTGGCAGGAGATGCCATATGTCTGTACATGTACCTCCCTTCATACCCTGGAACTGGGTGTTTACCAGGTGGCAAATGGTTAATTGGGAGTGGCTCCTGATCCACGAATGGCTCCTGGTCTAATGAATTGTGGTTGGGGATCCTTTGGGAGACTACTGGTTGGCCCTGGACAGGTGCAAAGCCGGGGCTGTACAGCTGGTACACATCACTACTCTCCAGTGCCCAGGAATGCTCCCTGAGACTAATTTGTTAACGCAGGAGCTTCCCATGATACTGCTTCCTCTGTATTTCTGATGCAGTTTTCATCTGTAGAGGAGTGGAATGCCAAGTCCTCTTGTCTCCTTCTCAGATGGCTGTTAGATCCACAGTTTCCCCCTGGGCTGTGCAGTGCCGTGGTCTTTGGGGCCTCTTTGCTTAATACCTGGTCAAACACAGCAAGAGTCTACTAGCCCAGCAGAGACCCTGCAAGAGTCCTCATGCATCCCTTTGCTAGGCACGAGGCTCTTGCTCTCTCCATACTTTCTCTGGCAATCATGTATCACATGACCCGGGGAAAGATATTTAATATCCCATCCCAAATGGATCGTCTCATCGGCATGCTTGTGTTATTCATTATTTAGCAGATAGTGCTGCTATTTAATCTTTGTATTATAGTAGCATCTGGAAGTCTCAGCTGAGAGGCAGTATACAAATACAACGTGAAAGACAATTTCTTTTCAAAGTCTTAACATTGTAAGCAGAAAAGCAGCCTTGCAGAGTGATTTGCTCCAGATCCCACAGGGGAGTAGTATCAAAGCAGTATCTCCCATCTATTTTTTTGACTGCTAAAATAACACTGTTGATGGAACTTTTACATGTACAAATAATAGCCAATAACAAAGAATAGTGTTTACTTTATGAAAAAATATTTATGATAGCCCAGAGAAAAAGGGTTAGAGAAAAGTCATCCAAAGGATATATAGGTTAAAATATCACTTAAAGCAGATACATTAATGAGACTTCAATTAATAACCTCTAAATACGTTCTTTTAAAGATTACTT
The DNA here is from genome assembly GCA_013396875.1 of Vireo altiloquus. NCBI lineage: Eukaryota > Metazoa > Chordata > Aves > Passeriformes > Vireonidae > Vireo > Vireo altiloquus. Next base: position 156,286 of record VZRF01003178.1, read on the forward strand.
CATGAAAATGTGGTTTGAGATGAAACTGATGAAGTAATTTTTTTGCTGGTTATATATGTTAATATTTCTGAATGACGCAGGGTTAAAACTTTTTTCACTGAGAATTGAAGATACCATGAAACCAAACATTTTTATAAATTCATGTGTGTTTTGACAAAAAGCAAATGCCAGAAAACAATGTGTTAGAAAACAATCAACATACTTGACCAGGTCAATTTGTAGATTAGACTTCTCAATTTTCCTTTCAAAGGAATGAGATGATTGAGAATGATTTATATAAATTTAAAATGGTCACAATTTTTTTTTTAAGTTAACTGAAATGCGGCACTAAAAAAAATTGACATTTTTCAAATTTTTGCTTTCCTGAAAATAATATGTTGGTGAATCTAAATGTACTGCATTTTGGCATCTTGTACTTATAGGATATTGTTTGCAGAATTACTCTTCACATTTTGAAGCAGGTTGTTTGTGTCTCACATTCAATTAATGTTTATGGTCGTCTGAGTACTTTACTGTCTTGGTTCATAAAGACATCTCTAGTCAGGAGAGAATATAAGCATGTGTATCAAGTAGGGTACATGTTTTGAAAAGCTTTATTGAACTGATCTTAGTCCAAGCAATGTATTGTGTTTCTGCATTATATTTTATATCTCTGATTAAATTCTAATTCACATAGTCACAGAAATTAGAAATTGCATTTCTCCCCTCTTGTTTTCTCTATATTGTGGCTCACTCCTTGTGCTCACAACTGTGGCATATTCCAAGTGAAACCTTGGAGTTTTGTTGGATTCAAAAGAGAATGCTGAGGTTGTCCTGAGCCATTTGAGGCCAAAATGAGAACTTTACATAATCAGGGACATTTGGATCCATCTCTGATGCTTGGACAACACTGAAGGTGCTCTTTGACTGATGAATCTACTCTGTAAGGTAGCAATGAATCTGTTAATAAAATCACAAAATGTAGTGTGGGAGTAAACTCTTTCATTCCTCTGAATAACAAGTCCTTCGAAGTTTATAATCTGGCAGCAACTCATCTGGCATGTAGCATATTTGGCAGGAGCCTGGATATGCCCATTAGAGATAAAAAAAGCCTCCAACAATGTCACTCTGCTTGCATGGAATGGGATGGTCATAAAAATTTGCAACTTTGTTGAATTTTAGGCATTGTTTTCTTTATTGTTTTATTATTTTTTCTTTGTTCAGAATACACCAAAGTGTACTGACTGCATATAAAAATAAATACATAGAAATAAACAGTAATGTATGCATTTCACAATCAGGTGGAAGTCCAAGACCCACCCTGTTCCAGTAAACACAGGTTTTACTTCAGGTGGTTAAGTTGCCTTTCAGGGAACTACTCAGAGAAAACATTTCTTTGGGCAAGTGTTTGGAAACAGGACAAAGGAATGAATTGCATAACTAGCAATTTACTCAAAGCTGCAGAGAATGCCACCAGCAAAAGCAGCAGGCACCAGTTTTTCCTTGCATCTCTTGTTAACTTACTGTCCTTTCATCCAGTTGTCTCCCCTGACTGATGAGTCTTGGTCTGGATACGTGATGCCCTATATTAGAAGAAACATGGAGGAAAAAGAGAAAAGGATTAATCCTCAGACATCTTTTACAGAGATCCTCAGCGCAAGAAAATAACCAGAGACTCTCAGCATGAAGTTGTTGTAATTTGATGAAATTACACCCACGCCATTTAGGATTGTCTGTCCTTGCTGCAGTGTTCTACCACAGTCAATGACAATGAGCACGGTTTGGGAATTAAAGACCTCCTCTGAAAATTTCCTTGAACTGTTACACCACTTGCTCACTTGGTCTTTAATTTAGATTCATTCTGTGCTGTGAGTCAAGGTCCCTGTGTGCATTCCCAGCGTCAGACTGAAATGGGGCACACAGGCTGTGGCTTCTGGCTGTCCAGCAGAAGTATCCCAGTCTCCTGTCTGTCTTACCATTGCACAGACCAGTATCTTTATAAGGCAGCAGCAGTTGTTTTGCTGAGATTCATATCATGCAATGAAGATATTTCCATAAGTGAATAAAATAAAACTGACCCATGTCAAGAGCTCTTGGCTTCAAATGACTGCAAAGCAACAGCAGAACAGTGTTTTTCTGCTTCCGATGCCTGAAATCCTTGATCACCTTTCTTGACTCCTCCACCTGGTCCATTCAGTACAGTTCGAGAAATATTATTTCAGAGCATAAGTGTTATTTCCTTTTTTTTTCTTTAAAGCTGTCCAGTAAGGCTGGGTTAGAAAAACAACACAGTTGTGAGCCTGTATTATTTAATACTGTAAAGTGTTTTCAGCTACAGTTTAAATCAATGGCCTTGGACATATGAGGAAATTATAAAAAGAAAAGATCCACTCCATAATATCACCATTTAACCTTAGCTAGGATACAGAGCAGGGACTTTCAGAGAGGCTAAAAATTAGCCATCAAAACTGTTTTCAGTAAGGTTATTTCCACATTTTTATGCATTTATGGAGGAAAGGGTTTCAGAAAGTCATAAACCTCTTCTTCTGAATACTTGCACTTCAAATATCATAGAATCATAAAATTGTTTGTGTTGAAAGGGACCATAAAGATGATCTAGTTCTAACCCCTGAATACAGCCTAAAATTCTTGGGAAATTGTACGTACTTCTGCAATTTCATTATCTATGAAAATTCTCTTTTGCCAAGAGCTCTTATGATGGAGCACTTATCTGAAAAAGAAATCACGAGGCATCATAGGGGATGATGGAACATAGTGACAAAATGTGAAGTCATGAAAATCACTTCACTCAAGTATTGTGAAGAAAATGACAGCATTTCCTTATGAAGATGTCTGAGTTATCTGAGAACATATTTGGGAGTTTCAGATAATTTCTAGGAATTTTGAAGTTTTGTTAATCAAGGCATTTAGTTTTTGAACTGGAACAAAATAATGAAAGTTGATTCACATAGTTTACTTCTGGATTTAAAGTGGAAAGATGATCAAATCATCGAGCTCCTGCTGACACAGCTGAACCAATGTTACCACAGCTGGGAATTTTTTCCTGAAATTCCCTTGTGTGAAAAGCCTGCAGACACGCTAGCACTGATATCTCAGAATTTAACACTCTCAGGCTTTTGGGAAATGCAATTTAAATGTAAAATTAGATCTGGATGGTGGTTCAAAACTCAGATATGCATTTTTCAATCTAAACTAATATCCAATTTAAAACCATTTTAGAGTTGGTAAATTTAAATATAATGAGTAAAATGCATTGCATTATGGGTAAGATAACTTTAAAAGCCCCACAAACGAAAAAAGGAAACTTGCATCAAGAAATTAAATGTTTTCTGATGTCTCCTAAACATCTTCCATGTCTACAAATTAAGTCAGTTATTCATATTTTGATTCATTTAAGATTTTTATACTAAATGCTTTCAAGGTTATAACTAGCTTTCCCTATTTTTTTAGTTTTCCTCAGCAATCAGAATCTTGATGGACCGTGGAATCTACATTGCAGTTACTTCACATCTGGCTTTGCTGAAGTTTGAGCAACACTAGTAAATGCTTGTTTTTTTTAAATAATTTATTTATCTATGTATCTATATTCTATCTATTGTAAAATTTCCACTAGATTTGACAAGAAGTATGTCTTTAAAAGTTTTTAGATAAATGCTCTGCAAAAATTAATCAACATAGAAAATTTTTAGAACAAATGAGAGAATGTTTATTTCTTGCTACAAAAACTACTGTGATGTGAAAAAGAAAAGTGACTTGTCTTAAATTTAAGATTAACTTTATCCCCTTAGCTTGAGCCTTTAATCTGTAGAAAAGCCTGGGGATTTATGAGTGTTAACAGACCTGAATTTTTTATTTCTCCTTCTTTCCTTTTACTTGTTCATTTTCCATCTGTGTGTCCCCTAAGAACCTGAGAGCAATGATTGAAAGGAAAGATAGGTGATTTATTTGATATGTCTCTATTCTGCCACACAGACAGCAATACAGTTAAAACCAAGGTGATGGATGATGTTTTAAATGAACAAAAAATTTTGAAATGCGGTAGCACCGAGTTTGCAGGAGATAACAATACCTGGAAAGGCACAAATTTTTACGTGAGCACTATGAGCCAATGATCCTTGTGGGTCCCTTCCAACTCAGAAGATTCTGTGATTCTGTAAATAATAATAATCTTATAGAACTGTGTTAATTATATCCTGAGAGGTGAGGCACTTCATTTGATGTTCAAAATTTGGAAGGAATTTTCTTGTTGCCAATAAGATTGCTAACGATAATTGTGTTAAATGTGAACATTTTACAGTACGTTGAAATATGTATTTACAATATCTGTAATGTGCTGAATATTCTTTCTCAAAAAATAAACTATTAGTCTGTGATTCACACATTTCTCTGGTATGTGAATTTTGATTTTCATTTTCTAATGGAGAAAGGAAATGTACAAGGTCTTCATGAGACTCATACCCTGTTGCAAAAAGGTCTATTATGTAAAGAATTCTCTTCTAATACCCACAGTTAAAGACTTTTGAGATTATTTCAAAGTGATTTTTTTCCAAGAGAAGACATGAGGTTCTGCATCCTAAATTAATTGAGGAATTTGAGCTTCAAAGAAAAGCTAAAGTTTCAAATACTTTTGTGCATAGGGTTTCCTATTAAAACAGCTTCCATTCCAGTAACTTTTTCTCTTTTCAATTACTCTTCTCAAGCAATGTGCTCATGTAGAGAGTTTATGTCCTAACACATGGATTCCAAACTGAATGTTTTGCTGAGATTTATGTTTGGTAACATCTGACCTGTAGCACTCACATTCCTTTCTAAACCTGGTCCAAAAGAGGCCATATGGCTTTTTGATCTTGCAATTTCACTGGAGTAAATATGAAAGTATTTTACTAAATTCAATAGAGTTACTATGGAACGATAGTGGTTTTGATAGTGTTGGATTAAGTCTTTCATAACAAGTGCAATTAGCACCTGATTGATCAGGGAAATGTAATTTGATAACTAATGAATTATTGGAGAGATGTGTTGTAGGAATGTAAATGCACTAGAAACAGATTCACTCAAAAACAAACAGGAAAACAAGTTAGGGGAGGAAAAATAAAAAATTATCAATGTAAAGACAATAATGAAGAAAGGTATTTAAAAGTGAAATCCTTTATTTTTTTCTGAATTGTATTTTCTGTGAGTATCCAAAAAAAAGCCCTTCCTTTATGTCTTGTATTATTTGCTTATTTGGATCATCCTGAACAATTGTAGGCTTCCTCCACTAAAATCTCACTTAGAGAAGCAACTGCAAGCTTCAGTTTTCAACCCAATAGATATATAGGAAATACATGTGGGAAATCCCAAGCTCATAAATTGCAGCACTGAGGGGAAAAAAAAAAGTGTTTTAATTTCTGATTTTCCCATGTTTGATGTCATATCTGTAGAAGAACAGAAAGTTTGACTATGACTTTAGATTAAGCAACTATGCAGAAAACCAATATTTGAAAAGTCAAGTACCCTATGCGACATGAAGAGAAAATGAGACATTAATTGTTTTCAAACTGCACACATGAACTACACCCCTTTTCTAAGACAAATGTTTCTAATCCTCACCACAAAGTTGAAAAGAGTAGAGGAAAAGGAAGAAGAGGAGTGGGAAAAGGTGAAGAAACAAGGAACAGGGAGGGCAGAACATCTTTGCCTAGTTAAAGCAAAATAAAAGCTGAAATGAGCTTTCTGTTACAGCCTCAGTGACGCTACTTCTGCAATCCTGTTTGGAAATGGAAGAGATAATTGCATTTTCAACTTTGAACCCTTGCCATTTATTTCTGTGCTGTGACCTCAACAGTATGCTTGATTGCCAGCCTGTTGAGGTACCAAGAGCAAAACAGTGGGAAATGGCATAGCAGAAATCAAATTGCATGAGTCATTTTTTTTTTAAATTTCCTTTATGTTCCTTATATAATTCTGATGGCAGCAGAGCTAAAGTTAATGAACAGTAGTAAAAGCATCTGCTGAAGCTGTGTCAGTAGATTCACCTCTGTGTTCACAACAGCAGTGCTGCAAAATTTATCCAAGGTCTCTTTGAAACAAGTTTTTAAATGAGGTGAAAAGTACCAGAATTATACAGCTCATGAAGGAACCATATAGTGTTGTGGTACCATAAATAAATGCTGACATTTCCTCACTAGTAACTACAATAGCAGTTGGTAAAAAAAAATTGAAATTCAGGGGGTTACACTACTATAAAATTTTTACGAGGTTAAACAAAGTGAGCAACTAGAGCACTGTGAAATGTCCACTGTGCCTTTTACCCAGATTACTAAGGGCAAATATCACCTTCTTCCCCTCAGGGGTTCCCAGACTTTCAAAAGTAAAAGAGAAAAGCCCCATCGGATTAGTTTCTGGGCTTTGCAGCAGGAGGCATTTCTTGTACGTAATTGCTCCGTTTCATTATTCATGGGCTAAGAGCAAAGTGCTGAGGCAAAAGAAAGTGGCAAGGGCTGGGGCACTACAAGGAAAATATTTAAGATTTTATTCAATAAAATACTTTATAATAACTTATGAAAAATTAATTTCCTGAAAGAAGAGATGCCAAGCATCTACTTAATTTGTGTGTGTTGGTATTGTCATGTGCAATTCATGTAAAGATGACCATGGGGGACCAATTTCTTTCTTATAGGAATCACATGAGAAAGGATAGGGGTTTTTTTGTTTCTGCTTTAATTTTAGTGGCTGCTCCTGGAGATTAAGTAGCAAAACTCATCTAATAGGCTAAATTCTGACAAATCATTCACTGGAATGATCGTCTTTCTCCCTTGTACCCATGTGAACAGTGACACTGGAAGGATAGCAGGACACTGGGCCAGATATTGAGCACTTATTGATGATTCTGAGATTTAGATCCTTGGACCTAAATCCTTAAATAAAAAACTTAGATGCAATGACTCTTGCTTGTCTTCAGCTGACTTGTGGAGCTGGTAGTCTGAATAGTTTGGCTTGGGAAAGCTGCTTACCCACATTTGCCTTGATTCTGCAGTCTGAAAAATAAAGATAATTAAAAATGAGCAACTAAGAGCAAACTCAGCAAAGGTTGGCCTGCATAAAATAAGGTGTGGGTCTAATGCTAATGCCTGTGTTACAAAACTGTGACCTTGAGTTCTCCCTTCAGTTGCTACAAATTCTCTGATGGAGATTGGAAGTCATGGACAGCTCTTTGCCTTCTGCTGGACATCCATAACTCTCTTGGACCCATCCCAGATGCACCTCAGGTTTGAGACAAAGCATATTGATCATATTCAAATTCATCGTAGTTCAGAAACCAGATTTATCGATTTCTCCACTGAGGCCTGGATATAGGCATATCAAATTAGATTACACTGAAATTATACCCAGTATCTTGACCATTTCACGTATTTCTCTTCACACTTGTGGAAAAAATGCAGAGGCATTTCCCTCTTAGAGAATGTTTTAACCTGGTACTTAGGGAGGTAGAAGACATGGAGAAAAAAATCTAGGCTATGAATACTCTGACTGCTGTCGATATGTTCAAGAGGTACATTTTGGCTGGGACAACAGTGGCTGCAGGCCCTCCACCCTCCCTTAGAAAACAGCCATCATGCTTCTAACCAGCTGACCATATTGCATGCTGTTTGCATGAGACACCTGGAAGGCTGAGACAGGCCAGCACTGCACAGGTTCCCTGCTCAGGGGATTAGTTCAGGATGTTACAGCAACACAGAGGTGTAACTTCAGGTGAAAGAGGGATTGGGAACAGCTACATTCTGTGTTGCATGATGGGAGAGGAGGTCACTGTATTATTTTGATATCACTGCCTTATTTCTGCATCAGCACTGGACTGCCTGAGGAAAACAAAAAGAGGAATATTGTCACTATTCGTGCTCTCAAAAAGAAAAACGAAAGGAAAAAAAAAGGAAGCCATTTCCATTCAGTGTCTTTTAGGGAAGGTCACAGGCTCGCTGCTTTTATGAATTCTGTATAGGTGTAGGCACCTGAAATGGGCTTTATTTAGGAGACAACTATTCATGGAAATTTCCTGGTAGAGAGTTACAGGCAATTCCCTGTTCAGCCTTGGGAATTTTCCTTGGAGAAAGTGCAGTTTATTTTGAAGATTTCTGTGATGTACCTTATTTCTCTTAAAAAGTGTGTAAGAAGAAGAGGAATTTGCCTCAGTGCTCTGGATTTCAGCCTCAGGAAGGCCAAAGCATCTCTCTTTGCCAAAGCACATGGGTGTCAATGTGGATCCTATTTCAGATTTCTATCTGTTTTTTTTTATTTTAAAGATCAAGGCTTTTAGTTAAACATATCTAAAAAGTAACTAAAAGCTGTGCACCATATAGAATACAAATTTCAAGTCCTTTACAGCCTGCAGAGTGACAGCCAAGGAAAATAAACAATTTTGTCTTTATCATTGTCATGACTTCTTGAATCTGTGAATACAACCCTAGCAGGTGCCAAGACATGAGTGCCAATAATAGGTGTGCAATGCAGACCTCTGCTGGATGGCAGAATGATGGGGTGCTGTTGGGGCTCACAAGACCACTCTTTGGGGTGGAAAGGATGAGATCACACTGCCTTCTAATTCTCATAGATTGGGAGCTCCTGGGAATGCAGCTGACCTTGTACACAGGTCACAACTGATCAGATGTGCACTGTGGCTTGTGCTTGCTGCAGGTGGAAGGTTGTTCTGGGACAGGAGGCAGCAGACAAGCAAGGAGTTATGGTTCTGTTGCTGCACAGGTCAGGGATCTCCAGCTCTCAGGTCTGCATGCTGCTAATCCTTGCAGACAGTGCCATGCAGTAGCCTGGAAATTATAATGGTGCCAACATTTTGTTATCTAAAGTTCAAAAAGAACTCGATTTTGTCTGGAACTTCCTCCAAAACTCAGATTCTCACTGTAAAGGAACCAGTGCTTCCTAAAAAAACTGGAACCAACTAGCATTTATTGAACCTTGGCAATGATAAATAAGGGATTATTACTTGCCGTTTTATATCCCTTTCATTCCAAATTTTCTGGATGCAGCGTAAGCATTCACTAACTCATAGCCTCCTGATAGCACTGAGTTATAGCTGTTAAACTGACAGATTGATACCAAGAGGTTAAGCAACTCGATTATTTTCACAGAGGGAATGACTGCATAGCCAGCAATGAAAAGATGCCAGAAATTCTGGCATCATGTACATCTAAATCACTGTGCATCATTCAGAAGACACTGATAAATATTTACCTTCCTGAGCACTGAGACACACTGCCCTTTCCTTAAAGTAATGCTGTGTTACCCACTCAATAGTTGTATTGTCTCTTGTAATTCTAAGGCCCATGAAAGGATATGACTGTGAAGGACATCAGGAGGACATTTGGTCCATTTCTCCAGATTAGTCATTCCTGAGAGATATCCGTTAGGACAGGCTGTTTTTCAGAAGTATGATGTCCTTAAAAACCTCTAATATTAGAGATTCTCTGGCCTCCACCTGTAAAACCTTTTCAGGAATTTTCTATTCCTAAATTTTTCAGTACTTTCCATAAAGTCTGACTCACAAGTTTTTTGTAATTTAAAACTGTTCCTTCTCTTTCTGTGCTTTGTGTCCATGGGCACCAGACATTCCTCCTCATCCTTCATAAAAACCTTTCACAACAACGTTTCACACACTTGAAAACTGTTATCATTCTCCTCCGCCTACACTTCTTTACACTCCCTTTGATCTCAGGGTCACATTTCCTTGACTTCTGATTGTTATTGAGTCTCTGCAATACTTCTCTGGCTGGTCCAACTTTCTAGAAATTATTGCCTGAAACCAAACCTGAGGCATGCCTGAGGGAGACCTGATCACCACATGCAGTTCACAATAAAAGCATCTGTTTGGCTACAGGACTGCTGCCTTGTTAATGGTTCCTTATCTTCGATTCCTGCAGCCAGTAATTTCTATCTGAGAGTCTGCCTGAGTGTTCATAGAATCATAGAATTACAGAATGGTTTGTGTTGGAAAAGATCTTAAAGATCATCTAGTTCCCACCTCCCCACCATGGGCAGGAACATCTTCCCTTATGCCAGGTTGCTCAGGGCCTTGTCAAACCTGGCCTTGAGCACTTCCAGGGATGGGGCATCCGCAGCTTCTCTGGGTAATGTATTTCATGCCTCACCACCTTCCGAGTAAAGAACCTCTTCCCAGCATCTACTCTAAATCTCTTTCCATTTAAAGTCATTCTCCCTTGTCCTATCACTACGTGACTCCAAAAATTCCTTTCTGGTTTTCTCGTAGGCTCCCTTTACATACTGGAAGGCTGCTGTTAGGTTGCCCCAGAGCCTTCTGTTCTCCAGGCTGGACAGCCCCAAGTGTCTCATCGTGCCTCCAGAGGAGAGGTGCTCCATCCCTCTGAGCAGCTCCATGGCTCTCCTCTAGACCATGCCCACATGCTCTAGTCCATGTCCTGCTTATTCTGGGGGCCCCAGAGCTGGATGCAAGTTCTTGATGATGTTGTTTGTTGCATTTGTTACATTTGTCTCTATTGAATTCCATTTTGTTTTTTCAGCCCATTCTTCCAACCTGTCAAGATGATTTTTGAATTTGAATCCTACCCTCCAATTTATTCACAGTCCTTCCTAGCTTCATGTCAGCTGTGAATTTAATAAGTACATATTCCATTCCATAACTCAGGTCACATTGCATACGCTTTTATAAGCTTTAGGGAGACTGAAAGAAATCAGCTGACAATTTGGCAAAAGATTGTTCCTGTATACTGCTCAACTATAGAAAAAGTTCACCTTGTTTTTTCTAGATATATTTGAGACTTCAGGTTTCAGTGCTTTTGCAAATCTTCCAATATTTTTAACCTTTCTTTATTTTTCTAAATAAGTTTTTTTAATATTAACCATTTTTAATAGTGGCTATTAAAAGTCTCGTAGGATAGAGTTACCAGATGTAAAACACTAACCACTCACATTTTCTGTGTTGTACTGAACTATGTAAATCTCTAATACAATACAATACAAATGCCACCAGGAAGACAAAGATTATCCAAAACTGCTGACACCAAGAGTCTTCAGGGGAAAATTTCTATGTGATCAGCTTTAATCAGGCCTTTCTCTGAAGTTTTATGTAGGCTTCCACTCACGCAGGTTAGGGCATCTGCCAAAAGAGTATTTTCCTTGCTGTTTATGTAGCACTGCAAGTGACCATTATAACTGAGAGGAAGGAACATAAATCCTGAAATGTTTGATTTGCTGGGCCATGGTGACACCTTTTCCATCAGAAACAAAGGTTTCTGGTAATTCAGCTTACTCAGCAGGGTTCATAAAGCTGGATAATCCCATGACTTTCAGCTGCTAAACCTGTTGCAGGTATTTAATATAAAATGACAAGAACCACCATTCTTTAAACTATTTCTTCGACACTTAAAAAATTCTGAGGCCACTGATCCATCATGAAACAAAACTTACAAAAATGCGTCATGGTGTCTTTGTTGCAGATCTTTGTGATTTACATTCATGAGAAATCTGAAGCTACCTGAGAAGCAGAGGGTATAAACTGAGGTTTCATAATAATGTTTGTCTTGTTTCTTGTAAAAGACACTGAAAACCATTCAGATCTAAAAATTTCTTTAATGTGGGAATCAACTGGAAAATAGGTTTCTCTTTACTATTCTATTAAAGAGTTTCAGTTATTAATATTTATCTATATTGGTGATTTTAAAAAAGAGATATCCAATGTGAATCCTTTCTTGCATCCTTGGTTACCCAACAAAAAGGAATTTAAATGGATTTTTATAACTGTTGAATTTTACGTGGGGTCTTGCACTACTTTTGCCTGTACAAGCTGGCAGAGTTTTCTGCAATACCCACCAGCTGATATGCCAGGTTCTAGGATGCACCTTCTTTTTCACTCTCTCCACAGGAGTTTTCTGTCAGTAAATCATGTTTCCAGTCATGTCTGTGAGAAGATCTAAAGTAAGACCAGGCGTTGGCCCTTGAACTACACTACCCTGAACTCTTAGCAGGCTGCAGGCTGAGATGGTAAGTCCTGCTAAATGTTGAACCAAAAAACCCATAGTCCTTCTGCCTCAAAATAAAACTTGTCACTTCAGATGTTCTCCATCTTTAACAAGTAAGATATATCCCAGAGCATAATCTTTAATTTTCTGCTTTCAGCAGCATTTCTGCAATGTCATTTAGTTCTGTGTTAGAGCATTTTCTAATGTACTGCCAGATATCTTTAAACTTTGCCTGAAGTAATGCCAACTAAAATTTCTGGGATAACTTAATCCTAAGCAACTCTGAATATGTTGCCAAAAACTGGCATCGACACTTACCATTGTGCATTTCTCTTGATACAACCTTATACAAGATTGCAAACAGTGCTGCTTGAAAGACTCAGTGCAGACAGATATAGAATTTGAGAGGATCGAGCCATATATAACACTTTAAATGTAAATGAAAAGGAATTCCAGGCACAAGAGGACTTAATTATTTTTCACTTTTTCCTCTTAGTAGGATTCTCCAGATCATAGCTGGAATTCATGTTCCTTTTGTTCTTCCACAGGGATACCATAGCCATAGTCTCCATTTCTGTGATATCTGTTTTTCAAGGTCCATTAAGACTGTACACTCTGTGTAAATTGAATATTAGGTATAGAGAGACTGTCCTGATGTTGCAGGGCCTGTTGTAATCCCCACAGGGAGCACATTGTTAAACATGCTCAGAAGCAAATCGATCCGCAGTTGTTGCTATGTTGCCAAACTACTTTGTATTCTTGATTCTTCTTCTGTATTCCTCAAGGGCTGGTCAGCAAAGCAGTGAGTGCAGGAGAATTGTTTTAGAGATTTGTTGTTGTCAAGAGTGAAAGGAAATTGGCAGCCCAAAACAAAACTGAAAAATGTATCTTGTATTTCTGCAGAGAGGAATCATTTTGGAAAGAATCAAGAAGACTAAAGTTTGATTGTGATTCTTAGAATAAAGTACAAAGGCTCTGAAACTGGCTAAAAGTGAAAATACAGTGCACTCCCAAATATATTCCTTGCCTTCTAATTTGTCATGATGCACCATCTTAGACATATGTTTTTGCCTTTTTGAATAATAGTCTGATATTACTGGCTCAAACTAAGAGTGAGTAATGTCTCACTTCCTTGAGTCTTCACAGTATAAATCCACAGTATAAATTCACAGTATAAATTCACTTCTTAGCCTGGCACTCTGAATGTTAAAATCTCAGTATTCCCACAGGAGTCAACCACTGGTATACGAAAAGTTGTTTACAGCTGTAGCACAACTACCCTGGGTGGAAAAAAAGAGAGGATATTTAATATGTCTATTTTGAGATGCCATGCTGGCAGGACAATAACCAGCAATGACAGACCGATTGATGACTTCCATATATTCTCTCCCATTAAGTAACATCAAGAAAAACCAAGGATGTCTTTACTACCAACAAAAGATAGAACAACACTGATGGTGGCACATGAATCCCCTTTAAATTGGTGTTTACTCTTCTACTCCACCATCATTATTTGTAGAGATGTGTAGTGATTTATCTAAAATAACTCAGATGAGAAGGAAGGGCCCCATTTCCTTTCTACAGGGTATGTGGACAAATAATTACCATTAGTCTCATCAGAAAATTGTGGGTCTTTTTTGCATCATTAGCATTGCTGATATTTTCTTTGGAAAAGCAAGATCTTTGCCTGTAAAACAAATAAAAAAAAAAAAAAAAAAAAAAACCAAACAAAAAAGCTGAATATTTGACTCTGACACTGCAGTGGAGTGTTGGTTTTGCACTGCTACTCACTTGCTTTACTCACCCCTTCTGCTTCCTGATGGGGCTGTGTCCCGGTTTGAGACAAATTCAAAGGAGGTTGTCATGTGGAATCATCCTTCCATGTCCCAAAGGGTATGGTGGGTGACCCCTCAGCTGGGGAGCTGTGGGTGGTACCTTCAAAGCCAGCAACTCCTGCACAGGGCACTTTGCATATAGCTAAAATACTTGGCTTCCAGAGGAGAAGGGAGAGTATGAGGAAGTCTCAGACTACTCAGTAGCTCCCCCAAATCAAAGCACCTTCAATTCTAGGCTTTCCTTTCTTCTGTTAAATATCAGTACTTTCTCTGGCCAATGAGCATGAAGGAAGGATGGGAGAAGCTGGGCAGTTTAATAGAGATTACACCCAAAAACATGTTGATGAAATATTATGGGTAAATTCTAAATATTTTGACTTATGGCAGTAGTTTTAGCTCAGGAAAGTTGAAAATAATTTAGGGAAAAACTAAGGAAAAGGTTTTAATCACAAACATTGAACAAGTGAAAGGAGACAAGCATCAGACATAAAAGGAAACAGTAAGGTGGTCTGATACCTGGGCTGATTTATACATTCGATGCAGAATCAGTGTTACAGATGACTGCATATATCTTTAAAATATTTCTATTTCTCACTATTCACTTGGAACTGTTGTATGTCAAGGTGTCTAGAGCATCTTTTTTCTTTTCCTCATGCTTTGTGACCCCCCCAATTGACTAAATTACATTGTATTGATAAAAAAATAAAGAAAAAATTGTTGCGCTGACCTCAGCTGAAGAGGTTGCCTTCAGAGGGAACACAGCAACCTGTTTGTGAGAAGACTTGGGTGGGAAAAGGAGTTTGCTCCAGCTGTGAGGATGACCCTCTGAACAGGCTTTGGTTTTGTGGCTCTGTTAAAGGTGGGAAACACTGGCAAGACCTTTCTGAGATTAGGAGTAGGTCAGAGTCCCTGCAGAGATGCAGTGGCAGAGAGGCAGCTTTGGGGATTTATTGACACCTCAAGCTGAAGTGGCCAAGAGACTGTGTAGGAAGGCCTGTAAAAACCTCTTGACCTACCCACCAGAGCTGTAAACAATTTGTCAAGGTAGACTACCCACTGCTTTTAGAACATCTGAAAATGCAGATTCCTCTCATCTTCATGTCAGATTGTTATTGCTAGGAAAGGCTTCACCACAAAAGTTATGGCATATGCAGATATCCTGAAAGACTTCAAGATATTTTTAAGATCCTCAAGGATCCAGCTTCAAATGAAAACATAAGGGCTGCTGTCACAAATGGTGGGTTTTGACTAGGATTTTCTAAAAAGCATTTCAAGCATAACTGTTCTAACAAGTGACAGGCAAAGTAGGGAAAACTCAGTTATCCACTGCAGCTCCAGCTAGCCATGGGAGGAAAATGCTTGCTGACAAGATGTTCTCCTACTGTAATTTCTCCATCAGCGAGTATTGGTTTACCTTTCCCCAGCTCATTGTGTGTTTGTCGTTTCAGTCCTTCCCTCAAAGATTTGTTTGGTTTACCTGTGTGAATCCATTGCTTGTAGAAGAACAAATACCATTCACCTTGTTCCAGTTTTGCATCACTGAGTGGGACAGTGGCATTTCATGTCAAGTCTACAATGAAATGAGACTTGTGCACAGCCTTCTGTTTAACCTTCTCAGTCTTGGACCTCACACTGAAGTCAAAATTCTTCAGGTTCTAAAATGGTGTAAATAATATTTTTATTTCATCATCACCACCATCTATTAAGATGGGTATTAGAAGTATTGCTGTTCTTCCTGTTGTTTTCACCAATTTGGAAAAATTCATGTAAAAATAAATTCATCAAAACATCTAGTCATTGGAATTTCTGTCCATTTTTCAAGAGGTCAAGAGAAGCTTTGAATAGAATTGCTAAACTGACATAGCGTCTCAGCCACCTGAATGAAGTCCAAAATTGTAAAGCACCATTCTTCTCTTGCCACTATAACTTCCTTTTGTGAGCTTGCACCCAGCTGTTGAGTTTGCTTATTCATTTGGAAACTGATACAGTTCAACTGATACTCCCTTATCTTGCCTGTTTATATGAAATTTCAATATTTTGGTGGGGAGCAAGAATATTTCTCTTCCCTTAAGGTCTTGTATCTAATATTCAGAGAAATCTAAATTGTTGTGGACACTGAACTGTATTGAGGCTATCACCATAAAGAGAGTATTTTTTCAGGGAATCTTTCATACCTATATTTTGGGCACCTAGCGCCCCTTTTATAAAACTAACTGTATCAGGGGCGTATTATTTTAAACTAGCGGTTGATCCATCACTTCATTTAGGTGATGGTCTTCTAGGAGTCTTACAGATCAATGTGTGATCATTTAAGTAGTTTTCATCCTGAAGGGTGCTAAAAAGGCACAGTCTCTGTTTTGAGAAGAAAAAGTGTGTTTGTTGATGAGACAATATATTCCAGTGCCTGCAAATATTCTCAAAGTGTGTTTACAGTGGAGTGCTTAGGGGGCTTAGATAACAGAGAGCCTTGCTGTGCTACCTCACTCTTCTGGATTGCCATTCTACCAGGTTATGCCAGAGGTTATACCTGAGGTTATGACAGAACTCAATTTTAGCCACGTAGATTTTCTGCTATGAAACTTGAACTTTGATAATTAAAGGAATGATTGTATTATGTCAGCATAAAAGGCCTTCTGGACAGGAAGAAAATTGGTAGATGCCATATATCTTGACTTCTGTATACCTCTGAACACTTATGTGCAAGCTTGGGAAACGGAATAAATTAAAAAAATAGTTAGGTGAGTACATTACTCATTGGAAAGATGTGTATTAAAAGAGTAGGTGTCACTAATTCCTGATCAAATTAGAGGGACGGTTTGAGTAGATGTTTACAAGAATTATCCTGAACAGCATGCAGTGCTTCCATTTGTGATTTTCAAGACAGGATGGAGAACACATTTATTAAGTTCACAGAGAGCACGAGCTGGGCAATATATGTATGACAAAACTGAATTAGAACTACAACAGTGTTGAGAAATTGGACAAATAGCCTGGAAAAATAGAATGTAATTCAATAAGCTAAAAAAATGCAATGCTCTGCCTTTTTGCACAGACAGTAAACCGCATATAAACTGGAGGGTAACACAGTAAATCTGCAGGAAGTTTAAACTCAGGTTTAAAATGAGTCACCAATAGAAATCCCATTGGTTGCAAAAGAGAGAGAGATACAGGTGTGTTTACTCATTAAGTGTCTCGTGGTATAACAGTAAAATTTCTGAGTGAGGTTATGTCTTCAGTATGTGTTCTGTAGCCAGCTTGGTTGAGGGAGAAAGAGAAAGATGTAGATTAGCTCGAGAGAGACCAAAAGACAGCAGTGAGAATGTTGAAGATTAAGAGGGTTCATTTGGAGAAAAATGAAGGTGTTGGATTTTTTGGTCTGAAGACTGGAAGTTTAAATAAGAGAAAGCTTAGATGAGGAGAGGAATGAACTCTTCCTTTTGTCTGCCTGTTGAATAACAACAAATTATCTTAAATTATGGGAAGGCAAATACAAGTTGAACATGAGGAAGATTTTTTCCAGGAAGAAGAAAAATGTGATTCTGGATCAGAGAGTCTGGGAGAGCACTGGAAATACCACCTGAGAAATCCCTAAAATATTTTTGGACAAATGTCTATCAGAAATGGCATAAGAATAATTTATCCTGTCTCAGAGTGGAGAAATGACTGGATGACTCTTTCAGTTATTTTCTGGTTTAATTTCATATAATTCCAAATTTGTCTTCATTTTTGACAATGTGTGTATTCCTTTGGCTGAGATAGTCCTACACTTTTAGTTTTTCTGTGCTTAAGACACAATGATTAATCACTATTTCTGACAAACTGTCAACCGAAACAAAAGAACTATCTAATTTGACATGTGCCTGACATATCACAGAATCATGTTATCCAGTATTTTTTCCTGATAAATTGTAAAACCATATGAAAAATGATATTTCCTTTTGATAAATTTTCCATTTTGGCCATTTCACCACTACTCTGCCATCAGTTTTCTGCTCCCCCAGGGACATTTCTCTCATGCCAACAAGTTCAAGTAGTTACCAAAATTTATCTGCATCTGGCAAGGATCCTACAGAGAAGAGACGAGAAGCCTCATTATGGAAATATATGCTTGGTTCCTTCTTCTCTCCTGAGGACAACAGGTAGCAAGAGGTATCTCAAGTAGAGGGATACATGATACTCATTCACTCCCAATCTGCCATTAAAATGTCCACTCTGACAGCTGGTGATCATGCTGTTATCTTTTTGCTCAGCATGCAGAGAAT
The DNA here is from genome assembly GCA_013396875.1 of Vireo altiloquus. Classification (NCBI taxonomy): domain Eukaryota; kingdom Metazoa; phylum Chordata; class Aves; order Passeriformes; family Vireonidae; genus Vireo; species Vireo altiloquus. The sequence goes on from VZRF01003178.1 coordinate 174,373, forward strand.
TCTTTCTCATTGTTTAATGTCCTAAAATATTACATTTGAAAAATATTTTCAATAAATTAGGATGAAAACTAAAAAAACAGATATATGCAATCAAAGGAGAGGCTTCCATTGATTTCAGCAGGGTTGAATCAAATCCAGAAAACATGAAAGAGGTTAACGTACCATTTATGAAGTTTTTCTTCCCTTGTAATTGGTTCATTTGGTCTCATATTAAAAAAAGAATCTAGAGAAATATATACAAAGAAACAATGCAAAGATATTTTAAGGATACTGCTTATGACTTCTTTTACTTCTCTTCGAAAAATCTGCTATATACCAAGCAATGAATAACTCAGGCAACCCAATCTCCCAGTGATAAAACCTTTACAGAGACGTCACTATTGCATAGTCTCTTCTTCTCTGCTGAATGTTATTTAATGTGAATTTTTCTGCTGGGAAAGCACAAGCAGCCTAGATAAAATGGAAGTATTGCAAACTTGCCTGAGAGCCAAACTGAATTTTTACTTCCTTCTGAATATAATATTTATATCAGTGATCAGTGACATTTCAGCTTTGCATTTTATATATAATTCGTTTCTGTATTTCCCAAATCCATTTCAGCAGTCTGATGTATCTGTAAAAGCAATATTCTAGAGAACACTGCCCAATGCTACTGTATGCCTACAATTTCTTCCCTGATACACACGGACACAAAATCATATAATGCTGAAAAAGTATGAATAGTTGTGATTCTTATTTAAGCATTTAAAAAATTCTCTACTGTCTAATAAAATTATTTCAGTCAGCAGTGTTAGTAGTTTGCATTGTACACTGCCAAAGCAGAGCAGTAAAGTGCAAGCTTTGATTTCATCTAGCAAGGATCATTTAATTAGGAGTCAAAAGAAGTCTGCCTAAAGAGATCTCTGTAAGAAATCCACTTTGACAATACTGGAATGCGTTTGGGATTTTTCACCTTGTTGTTTCTGTTCATTTCCTTGCCTCTACCAATTAATGTGTAGTTCCTCAAAGCCTAAATGGTATATGCTGACAGGTAGACTTTTTGTCCTATAGCCCTGAACTTTGAGGTTTTCTTGCTGAACTAGAAAGTTAAGCAGGCACTGAACTTCTGTATGCACTATTTTTTCAGACAGATGAGAGATATTATATTATTCTAATATTTTTTGTAGGTGTACCTGAATCATGAACTGGATGTGTGCCATCATGAGTTGCAGAGAAGTGATAAAAAGCTTTTCCTTCAGCAAAAAGTACCAGACAAAAGTTTTTTTTTTTTTTAAATTTTACAGCAGTGGATGGGTTTATTTCAAATTCAGGTGGAACAAACAGGCAAAGTTCAATGAAAATCTTGCCTTTTATTTCTGACTTAGGGATTCAAAAAGCACATAACCACAAAAAGCCAAAGCCATAGGCAGTTTTTAAGTTAATATCCATCTTGCAAACCTAGCTCAAGACTTGTGTATTTTATGTGTTCTGAAGAGGATCCACCTTCAACCATTACTGGTGGGTGACATTCTTGGGCTCTTCCCTTTGGCTAAATTTGCTAAAACTGCTTAGGAAAGCGAGCACTCTGCAGTCTTCCTATCAATGCAGAGTAAAACAAAATCCCCCAGAGCAGAGGCTGGCTCACAGACATGTACATTATCGTCCCTCCAGGCTGATAAGCACAGACAGCAGTGTATGAATGGACGTGCCATGTATGCAGTGATTATGCAATACGCATCCGCACTGTCCACTCCGCATTAGCATCAGCACGAGCATCTTATCAGGCTGGGCTGCTGCACAAATGAATGCTGCCAGGCTGCTGGAATTATCTGCACAGTCAGATACTCATTTTTAGCTTTTTCATCATGGCTGAAGACAGCTCCACTTGATCTCAGCAAAGTTATTTTAGAATCTGAGAGTTTGCCAATGTTTCTTTTTAAAGGATCACATCTAGTGTGACTCATTACTCTTGGATTTCATTTGTCAGAGCAGCCAAGTAGTCTAGCTTTTACATTCCCAATGGCCATTATCTCTGTTTGCTAACAGCTAAATGGCTGATGCATGAATACACATTATTCCTGTGTTTTCTTGCAGAGAAAGACCTTTTGCTGGAAACAAAACATTAAAACAAGACACTAGAAGAATATGATAATCCGCAGATTTTAGAGAAAAAATGGTTATTGATTGGAAATATGTATATAAGGGATATTTTACTGACTACTAGCTCTGGGGAGTTTATTCATTGGATTTCTTTACTTTTGGATTATATAATGGATGTGTTGAAACAGAGTCTTATGCTGCTGACACTATATGTCAAATAATAATTTCTAGTAGCAATCAATATGTTAATTCCAAATACAGCAGCTGGTTCCACAATATAATCTTTATTCATCAACCTGGTGGCAGAGCCTGCCTAAAAGTATGTGAAGAACCTGTATGTGTTCAGCCATCCATTTAAGCCAGTGAAGTTGGTCCCACTGACCACTGAGTAAACCTGATTGTAGGCAAAAACTTCAGTGAGTTAGGGTCTGAATCATTGTAAAATTGAGCTGAAGAAACCATTTGATTAGCTAATGTGGAGCCTAAACCATGTAATTATAAGATCACGCACAGCTGGGGTGGAATTCATTAGCCAACATTAGAGTTACCTTTCGATAAGCACAAAGAGTAAAATAATTGTTGCTCCACTAAATAGATGTACTACAGTTTGTGCATTTCATGTCTGCTATATGGTGCTGCAGATGCTTTCTGATTAGCAGTGAAACATGGTGATGATGATGATCTACAGTTGCTCAAAACAATTTTAAGTGATAATTATCTCAGCAGAGAAAATTCCTACCACTACTTCAGGAGGTTAAAGAAAAGGTAATCCAAAATCTTTCAAGCCATTGAAATTTCACATTTATAAAAAGAATTCCTCTAAAATGCTCCATGATAAGACTAGCATCAAAAAGATATAAACATTAAAATTGTTACTCTGACCCTTACACTGTTAATTATGTGGGTTTTTTAATAAGCAGTGTACCTTGAGTAACCAGTGTACTGGAATACCTCAGTTGTATATCTATTCATGTGAATGATACTGGACCAATCTTGAGTTGGTAGATGTGATATAGAAAAGATTTCACTCTTAAAACAAATGGAAACATCTTCTAAGGTATGGAAATCCAGACAATGGTGAGAGAAAGCAATGGCACGTGAATGTGTGACTACATTTGCAGCACAGCTCGAGTGGGGTTTGCAATGAACCAGGCAAGCAGAAATTCCATTGTAGTATGGCAGTGAGTTACAGTAATACTGTTACCATAAATGTGCATGGTCCAGTCACATAAAGACATCATTTAATATTTGAAAATGTGACATTTTAAAATACAATATGAATGTATTACTTGGAAAGAAGGGCGAATAAAAGACGAGCAATATCAAATGGTTGGTTAAATAGATAACATCTGCTTGTGATGACAAGTGCTGTCATCAAAGATTTTTTGTCATTTGAAAAGATTTCTTGAACTAGACCTGTGATAATTGTATTTTAAAAAAGAAAAGAGCACACTACTGTATACTCTGTGCAATTAAACTATTTCTCCGTTTTTGCAAATGAGTGTATTAAGGTCGCTTAAAAGTCATCAGCAAAAGCAAGTTTAATAAAAAAGCAAAAGCACTACAAAGTTCATTGACAAGGTTCACTCCATTACTCCCTAGATGGTTAAAGCACACAGAGAAAAAGCCAATATCTAAAATCAATGTACCTAAAACCAAAATCAACCCAAAACTTACCCACGCGGAAGCTGGGGGTGTGGATGGGAAAGGGTAGGGATAGGAAAGTGTAAGGATAAAAAGGAATAAGGAAGACCCTCCTGTTGAGTCACAGCACTAAACTGAGCCCCAGACTTGGCCAACTATTTAAGACTAAAGGTTTAAAAACACTTGAGCTTAACAGCACTTGATTGATACCTCAAGTTAAACAATTTAATAAAATCTTCATGTAGATTTTACTATACCACAACAGTAATTCACTTACAGGCCTAACTTAACAAACGTAAAGTACTTAAGGATGCAGGAGAACAACATTCCCTTTGCTCTAGCATATTCACACTTGCAAGCACACACACAGGAGTGTGTACAAGGTATACCTGTGAAAAATTCCCCTTGAATTTAGTGAAGTATTCATGTCAGATGCCTTTGCATCTCCTAAATGGCAATAGGGTTGAGCCTCAAAGAGGGAGCGATATCAGTCCAGGATCCACCTTTCTTGTTTCACAGTGATCCTCCAAGTATACCAAACTTGGGAGTTTGCTGGCTCTGCGAGATGTTCTGCTCAGAGGCAGATTGCCAGTCACCTCCCACTGTGGTCCAGGAAAGCTCAAAGCTCAATCATCTAACATAGGACAATTTTTTTTAGGGTTGCAAGAGGGTTGGCTTTAGTCATGATAATTTTTCATCTAGGCCTCAATTTGGGTTCTTAACTTTCTTTGAAAGTTCAGTAACAAAAATGTTACTTCACTCAGGTTGTTATTCAGGCAAGAAATATGTTTCCAAGGCTGTTCCTTAAAGGCAGGAGCTTGTTAGCATAAGTCCATGGAAGCAGACAGTATTTCTGATAAGCTCAAGAGGAGCATAGCCCAGGTGCTGTTCATCAAGGCTGAGGCCTAATGAGCATTTCTCAGATCACAGTGCAGCCTGAGGAAGCAGGGGCGGGGGGAATGCACCACCACATCTGCTCATTGTATAAACTAATTTGTGATTAGAACATTAAAATTTGAAATTCAAAAAACATGTTACAGGTTCCTTCCAACTTGAGACATTCTTTCATTCTGTGATTCTGTGAACAGTTCTAGGTCAAAAGACTTTCTGTGTGGTTTGGGAGTCAGCAGAATTTACGCATTTCAAATGCCAAAAAAAGGTCATACGTGTATCGACATGCAGGCATATCCATAACACTGAGCGAGCACTTTTCAGACCATCTACGAGCATGGCATTTTCTGACCTCTCTTACATCCAAGCACTCTGGTAAATGTCTGGACTTCAGACATCACCTGTCTGTTTAAGGTGTATTGCAAACCATTATTTAAACAGACTGTATCTGGCCTTGAGAGGGGCCTGTCTGTGGTCCTGAACACACATGTTTGTCTTGATGTCCCCAGTCTGGCTGTGATTATATTACATATCTGGGTACCATTTTACATCAGGTACTCATAATAAGGAGAGCTTAAACCCTCTTTAATCCCCCAGTAAATCCCTGCATTTTTCACTTGTCCCCAGCAAGGTCAGTTCTTCTCACAAATGGGTTGACGTGGTATTTCAGCATTTAGAGAGAAAGTAATTTAGAGAGAAAGTAGCTGATAAACTAATTTCTAATACATCAGCTATGCATTGCAGGAGAAAGTCCAAGCTGATGGAGGTGCAGTGTGGCTTGTGGACAGCATGGCACTAGCATTCAGGGGCTGGCTACAGTGCAATTTTTTTTTCTGCTTAGTGACCTTGAACACATAATTTGTCCTGTTATAATATGAATAAGATGATTCAGACTTCAATTTAAAACACTTCAAAACCTATGCTTGAAAAGCTGTGTATGAGCACCAGCTATAATTGAAAGCAGTGCTAGGATCTGCACCAAGTCCCCTCTGTTTCTGCATCTATTGTTCCTTGTCTCCATCTCTCCTTTTGTCTTCTCTCCCTTGCCTCTCATAAACCCCTTCTGATAATCAACCTTCATGAGACTGCACTCAAAACAGACCCCTTCAGCAGCCTGAAACAACTACTTCAGTTTAAGGCAAGTAAAGAGATAGAGAACAAGTCAGTAAACAAGCTGGTGATTTTCCCGAGTAATCCAAAGCAATTATATAAACTTACATATGATCCTTGTGCTCCCATTCCTCCTGCAGTCCTTCCTTTTCCCCTCTTTGTTATTTTTCTATTATTCTTACTTGACATGCTACACCTGCTCGAGTCCAAATGGCCTTAAAGGCAAGGGCTGCATCTTTTTCCCTCTACTGTGCCTTACATACAAATGTAGGAATGAGCATTACATTTGAAACATTTTCAGAACACTTTGATGATTTACTGTTCTGCATCTTTGTAAACACTTTGTTTTCTCCCCTGCAGCGAATCAACTGCCTCTTTTGGATCTTTTGTCACTGATTCCTTCTGTGTGTTGCAGCTTTCTCTGCCGCAGAGCTGAGATGGGTTCTTTCTAAAGCATTTCTTTCACACTCATTTATTTCTTGCAGAGTCATATCACCCCGGGGCTTGATTCTCATTGCCTTTTGCAAACAGTTGCTCCCACTGTTTGGGACTACTGATGATTTCTTCCCACTTTCTGCCTCTCTCTGGGGAGTGTGGGTTTCCCCTTGAGAACTATACCTGATTTCTGAAGAAACTAAAGGTTGTAACTGCAACTGCATGAGAAGGAGCAAGGGGATGTGTTGCACCCTGCCCAGTGTCTGACAGGGACAGCCGAACCCCTAAGGAAGATGACCATAGGGTGCCACTCCCTTAGGACACCCCTGCAGGTCAGGACTTTCTGACTAGGATTTTTTGTAGGGGTATAATGTTGTTTTCCCTCCCTCCTCTACTCCCGGACTCACTAATATATTATCAATATATGTTATATTTCTAATATACTGGGGGCGGGGAAGGAATGCTGTTTACCATTTACCTCAGAACTAACACTTTCAAAGAAGTACCCAGAAAGACTCCTGCAGTCCAAGAGATCATATTATTAAATAGCATAGTTTGCATGTAAATCTGTTCTTAGAACCATAAAATGTTTTCGGTTGGGAGACCTTAAAGACCACTTAGTTCCAAACCCCCTGCCATGGGCAGGGACACCATTTGCTACACAAAAAGCCCCATTCAGCCTGTCCTTGAATGCTTCCAGGAATGGAGCATCCACAGGGTCTCTGGGCAACCTGTGCCAGTGTCTCACCACCCTCACAGTAAAGAACTTATTCCTAATACCTAATCTAAACCTTCTATCCTTCATTTAAAAACCATCACCCCTCATCCTATCACTACAGTTCCTGATAGAATGCCTCCATATCTTTTCTGGAGGCCCCATTTAAGTACTGGAAGGCTGCTATAAATAAATTGTTTCTCTTCATGGAAATCTTTGGTAAAAAGCAAGAGATTTGTAGAACCTGAAGAGAAACCAGAATTCATTTATGCCATCACTTCTGGATTGCTGTTAGTGATACTGTGGCAGATTTGACTGAAGTGTGAAATACACAGGTTCTGGTATAAATAGTAATAGAAAAGACCATTTAAATCTTTTTGTATTATATTTATATAAAGATAATGAAGAGTAGAAGCTTCACTATATCACCCAGCCAGAATGCACTAGGTAGTAGACCTACACAGTTCACTTATTTCAGGCTCTCATTTGATCCACATAAGGTGCTCTTTCCCGTTTTCCTTCCTTTCTCAGTATTTTGGTTTAGAGTCTTAATTTCCAATGCAAACAAAATTTCAAAGTAAAATTCAGTCCAAAATGTCAGGCCTATTTCAGGGGCTGGATCTCTCTGAGAAGACTTACCTGGTTCTTCTGGCTCATTTGTGAGTCTTCATGAGTTCTGCAATGACATATTTGTCTACAGAAAAGGACAGAAAGAGGAGAGAGGGCATTGGAATACCATCAATATAGAAAAGACTAAAACAGAAAAAGACATTAACTGTTTCCTCTCCTTGACCATTTCTGGCCATTAGCTTAATTGTGTTAAAAAGTAGATTAGACATTAGGAAAAGGTCTAGCTATAAATGCAGGGAAAACTGGAATAAACTACCATGCAAACTGATGAAATATTTTCTTGGCAAAATTCTATGAAATAGAAATATCTGTCAGAGGTGATTTAGTTACATTTACTCTACCTCACTGCAAAGCAATAAACTGGACACTAGGAGGTCCCCCCTATGCTCTTCCTTGCCTTCAAATACAAATTGGCATTGAAGACACTTCATCACCAGGCCATAGCTCCCAACAGCATTGTATATGGCTATAATTGGTAACTATCCCTGAAAAACACTTCTGCCCATATTTTTAAAGAGGCAGGCTTCAGAAATCTGTCAGTGAAATAAAGCCTGAAAGAGAGCATTCCATCTGGGGTAACCCTTTTTTGCCGTATGTCAGACCCTGTGAAATGTTTTATGTATGTATTCTTTGGAAATCATCTAGCAGAAACAGCTGTGTATGCTGCCCACCTGCTCAAGCCTACAATCTAGTGTTATTTCAATTAGATTTGATTGCAGGAAAAGTTTATGAAACAGCTATCAATGATTTCATGCCATCTGGCTTCCGCTTTTCTTCTGTTTAGAGAGACTCTGTGTTTACATTGATTGGCCTTCTATATATACAAGCATGATTGAGTTTTATTATTCTTTTTATTTGTCTGATAGCTGTGTGCTTGGTGTCTTGAAGTGTGCTGTACAAACTTACAATGGATGAGAAGCTGTAAAGATTTCATGTCATGAAGTTTGGATATGACACACATCAGACTTCAGTTGAGAACACACCTGAAAAGAAATTGTATTTTAAAAATCCTAGTTTATTAATTAGCATATAAATTTTTGACAAAGGCTAAAATGACTAGTTTTTAGCCATGTAAAAGCTAATTTCTAAAACAAGACAGTAATTTGGTTCCCTTTCAGAGTCAACAGAAGGAGACATAAACTTTATCAGGAGGAATGGGTCCAAACTCATGTCTCAAGTGAAGTGGTTTGCCTTTGGAGACACTTCTTTCCTCTGTTCTTTATCACTGGAGCTTGGACAGCTGGCCTAAGACAGACTTACCTTCTCACCTGCTAAAACAGAGATGAGTCTGACTCCTGAAGTCCTTGGTTACTTTTAAACACCTCAAATTACAGAAATATTATCTTTGGTTAATAAATGATTTCCAATTAGCTATTTTTTCTTTAATAACACTTAGAAGTTTACTCTCAGGTGCAATATGAACATAAGTCTTTCAAAATGTTGACTTTATTTTTCTTTCTCCCCCCAAATTCTTGGTGTTTCTGTTGTCTGTGAGGATTTGGTACACAAAAGTCAATCCAAAAGTGGGTGTTTCATTGCTAGAACAAATTTGTCTTCTAGCTTTGACCTGAATTCAGTCATGGCGGGCATTAACCCTTGTGTAGTTGAACTTGACATTTCAAACAACAGCTGAAAGGTTCATCCCTGTTTGGGCAAACCAGTTCTAGGAAATGACAGTTCAAACTCACATTATCATCTTGTGTGTTTGTGCCTCTTGAGAGGAACCAAATTTAGGCGCATGAGTTGACTTTGGAATTAACACCATCTGCTCACACTGTGCCTGCTTAAGATTTGCTTCTGCCACATGCCCCTTTCTTCCCAGAAGGATGACATGCTGTGTGGGGCTCGCAGGTGGTCTGGGCATATGCTAGGCTGTCAAACTCAGTGGTCTGAAGGCATCCCTACTATTTGGAAATACCATAACCTTTTGAAACTCTATAAAAAGGGCTATGATACCATTAGAGGGTCCAAACATCTTCTATATTGTCATTGCAGTGTTTATTCCATAGCTGCGTGACTGCCTGGAATGTTAAGTATCAATAGAAATTAAAAGAAGCAAGATAAAACCAAATGCTCTGGTGAACAGTGTCTCCCTTTATTTTCTACACGTCCCACTACAGTGGGGATTTGCTCCTGACTTCCATCACTTTGTGTGACTGCAGCATAGGTGTCACTGTGCTGTTTCTATTTAAAGCTGTGTGCAGGCATATAACAAACCTTCAGTGGAAATTAGCTGTTTAAACACCTTGCACCTGGTACTGGCAATCTGAGATCCATGCTATCTCATATACCCTGCTGTCTTTTAAGAACAGATTAAGAACCTTAGTATGTTTTATATGTTTTCTTTCTTTTCACCATGGCACCAAGTTTCAGATGTTTTACTGGGAAAAGAAAAATTGCACTGGCCATCTGGAGAGGAAAACAATGTACTCTTACCACATTTTTAAACCAAATATTTGAAGAAAGTGAACAATTCTCTTCAAGCCCAATGAAAATGGGGGAAGTGGCAAATATATTTGCTTTTGCAGATTTCCTTATGAATTATTTACAACTTTACTAAACCAACTTATGCTAATAATAGTCTAATAAGAAATGCAGGTCTGACTCATGTTCGGCTGAAGAGATATGTGAGGAGAACACAGGAAACTTTGCTGTAGACTCCCATAATTCTCTGGAAATCAAATGGTATAATTACCCCAGTACTGCTGAATATATATGAATGTAGGCAGCTGTGGAGCATAGCTTCCACATACTTACAAGAATACATTAAAAGAGTAGCTAAATATTGATTTTACCATTATTCTTCTATATTTTTATTATGAATTTGCATGACCATAGCACCTAGTGGCCAGACTAAACTGTAATCAGTGCCATCAGTAAAAAGAGCTTGTCTGCAAGAACCTTTACATGTAAAGCCAGTGAGCCCTGTTCTGGGAGACACAAGATACTGAGGCATGGCTACCTGCACACTGACACCATGGAGAGGTGTTGCAAGTTCATTGTTTACAGGAGTAGCACCCTGCCTTATTGCAATCAGCTGCAAGATGTTTTATCTATAGATGTGCGAGAACATCAAGGCACCTAAGTCTTTCAAACATTTCAAACCAGGGAATTAGGAAGATGAACGACTTTGGGTCTATCTGAAATGTAGGGATTTATTCAAAGCTATTTCATGAGGCTGTGAAAGAGCCAGGTCTTGACTCAGACTTTCTAAGTCACTACTCAGAACTTTGCCCCAGGATGAATTCTCTTGTAATCAGCAATGCACTTTGAAACTAAGTGCTTAGAGTCTAATTATCACCAGATCAATTCCTTTAGGTTCAGAAATATAAAAAAACAAATGTTATTTGGGTTCTAAAATTGCTAAGATACACACATGGGCTAAATGCAAATCCTCTGGGCTCAGTGGGACAGATCACATGTTTAAAGTAAGGAACATGGCTAAGTCTTTGCAGGAGTGGGGCTTAATTATAAAAATTTAAAATCTATAATAATTGGCTGCTCTCCATCTCAATGAATGCAGCCTCCTGGAAAAACGGAAGACACCCCATCACCAACACAGAAAATAACAACCCTGACAACAAGATAATACAGAGACTGTAAGAAATGTGTTATTGTCATGCAAAGAAAATCAGCAATACAATTGGCAATTTAAATAACAGAGACATCGTTAAATAAATACATGTGCAAACTGCCAAAAATAGACCTGCAGAATACTGAAGTGATTGAGCTATTTCATTTAAAAACTTCTTCATGCATTGGATGCCTCTGATCTTTGGAATAAGCAGCATTTGTCATATATATGTATATATATATATATGAGATTATAGATATTCATTTTTGGACTGCATGTAGAATAAACTCAAAGTGGAGGGAAGTGGGTAAGAATCAGTAAAATTAACCTTTTTTCCATTATCTATTAAAAAACGGCAAAACTTTTGTTATAATCCTCAAGCCATTATGATTTTTTTAGCTACTTAAAAATCATCTCAGATTTGTCAGGATATGAAAAGTGGTTTATGAAATATCTTGAGAGTAAGTGAAGGTTTATTTATAAATCTTCACTGAACCCATGTAGATCTTTATTTTTCTTCATGGTTTCAGAGCGATATGAAACAGTTTGTGGCTTGACACTTTGAGCTGTGTTTCACCACAGGAGGTTTTTGTAACTCTGGGTAGATCTTCAGCTGGCATAAATTTTATTCCAGCTGAGCATCTGGTCCTTATTTTCACTGGTTTTATATTAGCCAAATTAATAACAAAACTGTGAAGAAATATGCTCATAAAATAAATAGAATCACAGAATCACAGAATGACTAGGTTGGTAGAGACCTATATGATCATCGAGTCCAACCTATGCCCTAACACCTCAACTAGACTATGGCACTGAGTGGTATTCAAAACATATTTCTGGAGAAATATTGTTTCAAAATAGGTGCTGGATTGTCCTGTTGAATCTTTTCTCTATCTCACTGCATTAGACATACAAAAATTTAAGAGTATGGGGTCAAATAGAAGAACTTGAGGATTATAGAACCATCTGGAAGGCAACTGAGAGTAAAATTCACATGCATCACAACATCTCTGACTTCCAGAATAACACTTGTTTCTGAAAAATTTATCATGTGGCTCAGAAACTCTTAACTAATACATCACTTTCTGTTGCACATAGAATAGAATAGAATAGAATAGAATAGAATAGAATAGAATAGAATAGAATAGAATAGAATAGAATAGAATAGAATAGAATAGAATAGAATAGAATAGAATAGAATAGAATATTACTGTTGGAAGGGACCTACAACAACATCTTGTCCAACTGCCTGACCACTTTAGGGCTAAGCAAAAGTTAAAGCCTGTTTATTAAGGGCATTGTCCAAATGTATCTTTAACATTGACATGCTTGAGTCATCAACCACTCCTCTGGGAAGCCTGTTCCAGTGTTTGACCACCCCCTCAGCAAAGAATTGTTTCTAACAGTCCTGCCTGGACCTCTCCTGGTTCAGTTTTGAACCATTCCCATGTGTCCTATCACTGGACACAGGGGAGATCAGCACCTGCATTTCCACTTCCACTATTCAGGAAGCTGCAGAAAGCAATGAGGTCACCCCTCAGTGTCCTTTTCTCCAAACTAGATAAGTCCAGAGTCCTCAGCTGCTCCTCACAGGACATTCCTTCTGGCCTTTTCAACAGCTTTGTTACCCTCCTCTAGGTGCATTCAGAGACTTGAACACCCTTCCTAAACTGTGGGCCCAGCACAGCCAGCAGCACTCCAGGTGAGGCCACCCCGGCCCTGAGCACAGCAGGACAGTCACCTGCTCTGACCAGCTGGTTGTGCTGTGTTTGGTGCACCCCAGGATGGGGTTTGCCCTTGGTGCTTCCATGGCCACTGCTGGGTCACACTGAGATGCTGTTGGCCAGCAACTTCAAAAACAAATTGTAAATGGGCTGTAAAACCTTTGGCTAAAAAGATAACTTTGCTCTATAATGTTCCTTGGCACAGGATGAGGACATCTGAAATGCAGAACCAAGGACGCAGTGGAGGTGAAGGTACCTGTCTTTCTAAGCAGTGCTCTTCTGACCTGGCAGTGCCACAGCAGCAGCTCTCTCTGGGAGGCCTAAGCCACAGTGTATGTTCACCCAGACTCTCTGCATGTACACACAGATGCACACACCACATCACCAGAACCACACCCTCGGGGTTGAAACACGTAATGAGCTTGCACTGACAATACTAAAATGAAACGCAGGCATCATGCAGCCCAAATTTCTAGGAGCAAGAGGCAACCAAGGACTCGGGCACCTCAAAGTAACAGACCTGTTACGTGCCTTGCTTCTCAGGTACAACTCAGCATAAGGAGAGAGGTATGCAAAAGAGGCAGCCTACTGAGCCCCATCCAAACCCTACCTAACAACCTACAGGCGATTCAGAGGCTTTTGGCATCTCACCTGTACTTATTTACAGTCCCTGGCACCTGTACTTGCCTCTCTCAAGACAGGGGGGATTTTCAGTATGTCAGGAAGGGCAACAGGAGCTGAAAATGCCTGAGATAAACCTTCAAAATTTTGATGGGCTTTTAGGAGCATTTCTAGAATTACTGAAGGAGTTTATTAAATTGTACATTAATTTCTATGTGAGTCCCCCACATACAATTCAGGTTGGAGCCAAGGGCTACCAGATGAGTCTAGATTAAGTCAGTCTGCTCCATTTGACTTTCTGCTCCCCATGTGCTGGCCATGGCCAGCTCTATCCTTTTCAATCACCATGCTCCTGGGGTCCAGGTTTTACACTGGAGGAAACTGTGTGTGGGCCAGAACATGCTCCAGGAGCATCTTGATGGCAACAGGGACACCTTCCCTCCAGCAGACACTTACATGTGTTTGGGACTTCAGCATGCCCTGGGGAGAGCCTTCACTCTGAATGCATTGGTATCAGAGAGTTGCAGGTACTTGGATGGTGAGGTTTGCTGGAGTGGGCCAAGAAAGTGTTTAAATTCAGTAGTTAGTGTGGTCATTGATGGTTTAATGCGACTTTGCAGAATGCTGTCCCAAACCCCTAGCTCTCGAATTGTTCTGGGTATAATAGACGCTCCTAGGCAAGTTTCACACAGACATTTTCAGAGTGCAAACTCTGGCAGTCTTGAGGCAAACTCAAGATAAAAATATGGAGAAGCGGCCTCATTACACAACTAGATAACCAGTGGTTTAGAACTTTAAATAATATTCTTCCTTTCTCTTTAGGTGATCCCTTTTTCTGTTAAAAAAATATAGTGCTGACACTGTATTATTAGCTCATGTCAATGATTTAATCACTTTTATCATGATGAACATAAAAAAATCATTAAACTCTTTGGTATAAATAGCATTATTATATATGTATGCATGTATTTATGGTTGTCTCTCCGTCTTGTGATGCACAAAGTGTTTATTCATCTTGTACCACCTTTTAGATTCAATTTCCACCATAATTTAGGGCTATGGAGGTACACAGACTTGTAACTGTCCCATGGTATATTTTGAAACACAACATGAAAAAATTTTACCACATAGATGATTGGGCAGGGGGTTTTGGTTTTGTTATCCCTTAATGTAAAAATCCCTTACTTGCATGAATTTGACTGACAGATTCAAGTCCTGGCTGTCCTTAAGAAATGACCCCGGGTTTTAGACTACAGGACTAGTTTAACAAGTCATGCTATTCAGAAGTAGTGAGTAATAGGTGGAAGTCCCAACCAAGAATGAAGCCTATTCTGACAATGAGCAAATTTAGGATGCTTAAAAATGCAGAGTGAGCTTCATAATATGCTTGTGCAGACAGCTAGTGCTTACAAGGAGATTTAGCTAAATGTTTGTTCAGGTGAGTAAAGACGAGATTTCTTGGCTTCCTACATGCATCCCAATTCCCTTAAAAGCACACTGGGTTAAGGTACAGTGAGAGGATGAAGTGAAGATAACTACCTGAAAAAGCTTCCCATCTTCAGGTGTTGGCCCACCTCAAAAGTTTGCTCAGTGAGATGTGAGAAACAACGGCTGAGAAGACATTACACTCTCTCCCTTTCCTGTGGTGGTATGTAGACTTTCAGGCTATACACAGAGCAAACTCTCCGGAACTTTTCTCCTCTTTGAACATATTTTTCTCATGGTTTTAATGAAAGAGAGTTCCAAAAGGTTTTTACAGAACAGGAAAAATTGTAATTGCAACTGAATTCTTACATGGAATGGGAGATGGTTAACTACCTGGAGAAACTCTATTACTCGTTGTTTCTCATCTAGAGCTTTTCCAGAAATGACTGAAGGAATCAAATCCCAAAACAAATCCAGGCCAGGGAATTGCAAATTGTTCCTCATCTTCAAGACAAGAAAATCTCCTCACTCTTTATACCTCTGCCATGTTTCCTTTTAAAAGTTGCCTCTAAGTAAGAAGTACCAAAGAACTTTGCAGTTCACTCTTCCTAATATTTAAAGCATTTCATCTATTAAAATTAAGACTGTCCTTTGATGAAAATGCTGAATGGCATGTCACTCTGCCTTAAATCTGAGCTGAAAAAAATCAATTAGCAATGAGA
This sequence comes from Vireo altiloquus, assembly GCA_013396875.1. Taxonomy (NCBI): domain Eukaryota; kingdom Metazoa; phylum Chordata; class Aves; order Passeriformes; family Vireonidae; genus Vireo; species Vireo altiloquus. The sequence continues at coordinate 189,943 of VZRF01003178.1, forward strand.
AAGGATAACGCTAAGATATATATTGCAGTAAGAGGACCAGCAGAGAGAGGGCAATTTAGAATGATAGCTACATCAAGTACAGCAGACTTGATTAAAAATTTAGCAGTTCTGCTGATGAATGTCCTAGTTCAGATTTTGAAAACATCTATGAACTTAATTTTCCACTGATTAAATAATCATTTTATAAACCATGTATAATTCATATAATGTTAACTCAACAATCTTGTGAAATATGACTGCAGCTAAACAGTTAACTCCTGCCCAGTGAAATAGAACTTGCAACAGACCATTAGCACGACAGGGTACCACCCTGGACAAGGTAAAACCCTTGATTTTGGCTGCCCAGTGCCTTCACATCTGTCACTGTCACTGAACACAGAAGAATATATACCATCTGAGGTACTCTTTCCGGGCTAAATCCCCATTGCAAGTGTTTCCAAATAAGGTCCTTTAAGCAATGGGTGCCTGAATCCAACGTTCAGCACCTTTATGCAAAACCTGCACTTGAGAGATGCAGAAGAGCAACTGATTTCATATAAATCCTTAGGAAGGTGTAATCATCATTGATTTAAAAGAAAATTAGTGCCCTCCAAAGTGTAAAACTGCGATAACCCAGGTTACTCTTCACTGACTTCATCCCAGATGATTGTGGTAAGGAATTATAGTACACTCTGGAAAAGAGCTCAGTTTTGCTGCAAAGAAAATGCCACTGAAGTATAGCATAGAATCATCCACACTTCTTCGAGAGGTAAGGGTATTGCCTTGTTAAAGTGTACAGCAGCAAAATTATGTATCAAAAAATAATTATAACCAGGAATGACAGATGAGGAACAGTAGGGATAGAGCAGGTTTTGACTTCCATCTGCTTTGATGAGAAAACTCAATGGGACTTATCAGAAAAGTGTGAATATTCACAAATTGGAAACTAAGAGATAATTGTTAATTATTAGAAAAATTGGAGTCTGGAAAGGTCTTCAAATCACTGTAGTAGAGCCTAAAATAAAGTTCAGTAGGTCTACAAAGTGAGTGATATGGTGTGGACAGTCATAGTGAGCTGCTGGGCTCAGAGACCTCAGAGACTGGTTTTCACCCAGTATGAGGAGAAAATGTACAACTAAATTTAGTTAGGTTTAAAAGGGAAGAGCAATGGGAAAGTTGAAGAGATTGTTCTCCACACATCACAACAGCAAGAATTTTGAAAGGCCAGAAGAAACATATTTTAACTTCATATGTTGAGTTCTCTCTAGAAGAGCAAATCTCAAAGAATATTAGCACAAGTAAGAATGCCCAACAAAGAGGGATTGGCTCACAGTTTTGAAACGCGCTTGAAATTTCCTGTAAATACTGAAATTATGTTTTCCTTGCAGTTTTGCCTGGGTGTCATTATGAGGTGTTAGTTTCACTGATGCCACAAGGACTGTGAACTCAGATTAAAATTAGTGAGAACTTTGACATTCATATTTGCAAAAAGTCCTCAATGCATTGTAAAGCAGTTTTGGCTCTGCCTTGCACCTCTGAAGACCGTCATGGATCCCAGAATTGGATGCAGTAAAGAAGCCAAAAACACATTGAGAAAAAAAGGAAAATGTATGTGCATTACACTTCTCCAGAGGATGCTGCAATTGCTCATATGTCGGACTTCTAATGGCCAAGATTTCCAGCAGCCCCTTTCCTGTTTTCTTCACTTCCAGTCCATGCCAAAATATCTTATTTTGCTCATGCTGTAGCAGATTTCATGGGTAATTTCTGTACTTGCCTTGCTCTGGAGGCTATTAAAAGCTTGGAGGAAAAGCATATTGACTGGGAGGTTTTTCTTGGCTGAGGCCCATAGTAGTGAAGCAGTGCATCCACATAATCAGGATCCACCCTCGCAAGTCTAAAGCTCCATCTAAAATCTGCCAGCCACTCAAAGGAAAAGCACATAATTTAATGCATGTCAGAACTGCATGAAAATGCCTAAATATAGTGAAATGTTATCAATGTGTACAACGTGACAAAGCTGGTGGAGCCCCAACTGAGCCCTGAGCAGCAGCTGAGTGCCCTATCTGCTACTCCTGAGGGCCAGCCAGTCCAGAGTCAGGCTCCCAGCTCCCTTGCCCACTTGCCTTTAAGACACATACTGACTGATAAAAGTTTATCCTCCATTCATTCCCCCTCTTGATAATGCAAGTTATCAAGTCTTCTGACTGTGATTTATACCCAGCCCCTTGTTCAGAGACGAGGAATGAAAGTGGTTTCTCTCCCTGAAGATGAGTGGAAATGTTTAGATTGCAGATGTTCCTTTGCTCAGAGGGTTCCCTGCTTTCAAAATCACCTTTTTGCTCATGGAGGAAGCAACATGGTCTCAGCTAAATGCTACAATGCTTGTTCTGTCACCAGGTGACATCATGTTGCCATGGCAATGCTTGGCAGCACTTCATAGAGGATTTCTGCATTTCAGATAATGGAACTTAAAAGGGCTTTGGTCTGAACTTTTCAGGGTCATTTCAAAACAGAAGATCATGTCCTTTTATCTGTTATAAGGAAAGGTGGTGGCAGGAGAAGGTGGAATCCAAATCTCCAACTGGGCCATAGCAAGCAAGCCAGGGGTAGTTTATATAAAATTGAGAGGAACTGACCTTCAAAGTGCACTAGTATCCCCTCAACCCAGTTATTTCTTTACTTAAGATTGAGCTGTGATGTTGCTGGACTTTTCCCTTATAAGCATATGCCCTACAGCACATGCATCTCTTCACAAATTAATAGCTATCATCTGTCATGTAAAATGGTGTTTCAAATTTACACCACTGACTTTTACCAAGAGGTTTCCTCATCACTAGCTGTCGTTCTCAGTAGTATCAGGAAGTACTCTGAAAAATCAATGGCTTCTTCTGAATAATGGGAACATCTGCTTTTGAAAGTGATGTAATTTCATTGGATCAACTTTTTGATACATGCTGTTTTGTATCTGTTAGATGGCTAAAAATTGATTTAAAGAACAGTGATGATATCTGAAACTGATAAAGCAAAATAATTATAATCTAAAAAGTCAGGTTGAAGTTTATGAATTTCAGCACAAAAGCATGGCATCATGGGAAGTTTGATTACTCCTACTAGGCAATAGAAAAATCTGTGTTTTCAATATTCAGATACTTGCTACATTATTGATCACACAGGTGCATTCTGGTTTTGAGAACAAAGGAAAAACTATTCACTGTACATTCAAGGCAGCCAGAAAATAATAGTTTCTTACAACAATTATTAGGAATTCCTAAATTCTTAAGCTTTTCTTTCAAAAGAGCCTTCAAGCAGAAAGCATGCAGGACAATTATGGATCTATAGATCTGGGCAGCATGCAAAAGAAAATACATAACAAGCAATAACAAAGTTAATCACCAGAGTTCTTGCCTTTGGGTAGCTGCAGTTTAGCTGTTTCTTATTTTTGCTAACTCGTAGAAAACAGGGGAGACTTCCACAATATTCTCTTTTCAAAGTTTGTTCTGGTGTGGGCAAGTATTTGCAATTTGCATTAAATGGCACTAAATATCTTTTCTCTCCCTCAAATAAGAATCAAGTAATCATTTTAATGAATGGGCACACCCAATGATACACAGACATTAATGTCAATTCCTCTATATTTATTAAATAACTATACATTTCCCCATACATTACTGCACTAAAGTGTGTGATTCTTCCCAGATTCAGAGCACGTCTTGAACATTATTGAAAAATTGTGAGTAAACATGGGAGAGCTGCAAGGCATTTGCACATTAACTTATAGTAGTTATAGTTTAAATAACCCCATTAATGTGTGATATTATGAAGTTTATTACTTAGAGCCATGATGAGCATAACGAGTGAGCAAATGGGAGTACTGCAGAATAAATAACACTCCTTTGCTTACAAACATCCCCATAAGTTACAATAATAAAGTGTATAAAGTGACAACCCATGAAGAAGCATCGTTCAGTTGGCTACACTAAACTTTTCTTCCTAGGCAATAAAAAAAGCTACAATAAATTTTTTATGTGTAAAGTTAATTTTTCATTATGCCGACTAACAAAAACGCAATCAAAATGTCAGCAAAGGTTTTGGTTTGATTTAGCCCATTACTTTAAAAGATGTTACTCATCTCAAAGGTGGTTTTTGACACTCTTAATGTGTTTTTGAAAAGTGTTTTATTGTCTATAACTAAGACATCCTGAAAGTTTCCACCTTTGTAAATCAAGAGGGAAGTAGAGGGGGTAAGTGGAGTTTTATAGGTTTGTTTTTCCACACACAAACATAGAGTCAAATGTCATTGAAACCTACTTTGCACTCAAAAGTGCATCTTCTAGGGGTGAGAAGGGCAGCAGTTTGCTCTAGGGCCAGGGCTGTCTTTCTCCAGTGTTTTTTCCAGGTGACAAATCCCATTGAAGGCAGCGGATTTCACCACCGGAATGAATGAACAGGATTTTTCCTATAGCAAAAATAAGATTCCCCATAGCATTTGAATGTAATGTACAAGTTTAGTATAAGCTTTGCTACCCACATTCCATGGGCTGTGTGCAGAGAATGGGAAGAAAGCTAGGCCAGAGCCTGGCCTGTTCACAGACACTTCTCAGAAACTGGACTGTGAGACTCCCTCCTTGCACAAGGCTGCAGAGCTTGAGTCTGCATAGGCTCAAGCATACGAATAAAATGGTGAGAATTTAATCATGAGCAATTAGTGTTTCCATCCTGCAACATTTTAGGATGAAATATCAGGATCTCGGGTGCTTGAAGTTAAAAATTAAAAAAAAAAAAAAAATCTAGCATTTCAATAAAGACTTATTTATCCCAAAGTGAAATTCAAAGTTAAATCCTCATTCTTCTGATGAATTAATACTTTATATGGAAAAATCCTCTGAATTTGCAAGTATCAAAATTACCTAATCACTTTTTTTCCAGTGTAGTCAAAATCCTTTATGTCAGTAAAGTCTCTAACTTTGGCTTACTTACAAGAGGTGCAGGACTCTGCTGCAGCTCTGATATCAATTCAGCCTGTAGCACACCAGCTGCTGTGAGGACAAAGAAGCTGAGTACGATCTATTGGAGGTATAGCCATTCTGGATTTTAAGCTGTGTTCATTACTTGCCTTGTTCCCAGAAAGAAAGTTGTCCTTTACAGATTTTTTGAGCACAATTAAAGCAAAAAACTAAACGGGGGGAAAAAATAAACCTTGATAAATAAGGTATCAAGATATGATGATTCCTTTTTTCCAAACATTTCACGTTGGTATGATATTAGTCACTATCAGAGAGGAAAACATGGGATTACTAAACTGTTAATTTGCTCTGACACTGCCATTCTTTACTTCCATAATTTAGGAACTTAGGAGTCTCAAGACAGAATTAGGAAGGGATTAATCTCCTCTGATTTCAGCTATCTGAATGTTAGGAATTAATTTAAGTGGTTTTTAGATTAAAGTCTGATGAACTGAATACTATGCTCAGACACTTGAGCAAACCAGCTAGTTTGGGGGTCCTGGGTTTCTGAGGCTTTCTCCATCTCCTTGATGCACCTGATGTTTCTAGTAATAGACTGGATAAAAATATATTATCAAATCCCTGCCTAACTAAAATTTGATTGAAAATAATGCTGTCCTGCATGAGTGTAGAATACTCTCATCATGATGCATGGGTAGTTAGTGGCAACAGTACATAACTCAGTGAGTGCTATGAGAATGCTCTCTGCAAAGTTCAAGACCTCTAATATCTTTGCTGGTACACCGTGCCTGGTGAGTAACAGCCATAGAGTTGGAGTAGTCTTTCTTCAGTTTAGCAAGAGGTGAAGTTTGATTGATAATAGATGGGGTGCTCAATTCGCTTTGAAACTGTTATAAATCAGTCAGATAGTTACAAACTGAAAAAAAGTCAGGATTAGCAAAGGATTTTTCAAAGACTTTTGCAGGCTGTAGATAATGCACTGCTGAAAGTCAGAAGAAGCAAACTGGAAGGGAAGTAAACTGGGTTTTTTCCATACTCCAAGAAAAAAACTATCAATCCCAGGTCTGTAAGGAGAAAAAGACCTGGCTACTTTGAAGATGTGTGGCAAACTTTCTGCACCATTTTGGTCCTGCTGCAGTGCTTCAGGATGATTCACCTCAGGGCCTTAATAGGAGAGATAGAACTTGGGAATTTCACCTTTATGATTACAAGACTGGAGCCAGCCTATGTCTCTCCATTGCAGACCGTGACTCTGCAAGTCAAGGAAGGAAATTATTCCCTCTAAAGAAGGTATTTCAGTGTAGCCACATCAATCTAACTGATCCAAGAAAATCACCAAGGATTATGAGGAATAGCTCATTTTAAAGTAAGCATAGGAATGACCACAAATAAAGTATTGTCAGTAAACAACTAGGAAAGAGCTAGTAGCAATGTCTATTATTAATGTTATCTAGCCATTGCCCTGAAGAGATCCCACTTTCTGTTGCTTACTCTCTGCCAAGCTTCAACTGTTTGAGCTGAAATTTGACTTGGCAGGCAGCACCCAAAGGGGGTCACAAAGCTCATCTAGGGAAGAACAGAGGTACGCTCTTGCATCTGCAACAGCAGCTTGCTCTTGTGTAACCCTACTGGAGACAGAACTTATGTCTTGCCACTTATTATCACCCTGGCCAGAGCATGCTCGCATTTCTTCTACAAAGGGTCCCCAACTTCAGAAGCAGGACTGGTCCCAAATGAAGATGTCCAGTAACCAGGACACTAAATAATTTACTGGTGGATTTCTTAGAGGTGGAAGATTTTCTATTTTAAAATAAGAGTTATTTGATATGTTTTTTAAAGAAAAATATATTCATCAGTTTAACTTGGGGATCAGGACAATATGCAGAATGATGATGAGTCACTGGAAATCCTCAAAAGAAAACCACTGCAGGCTGCTTTCCAAGCGTGCTAGTGGGCATCATCATGTCTAATGCACAGTAAGAGCTGAAAAAGTGATCAGGAGAGTGAATAGGCTCAAGGAGAGGGTTTCATCTCATTTAAATGCACCTACAATGCAGATACCAGAAGCTAGACAAGTCACCCAGGACTCAATTTATATTCTGTGGTCATCAATAGGCTCTTAAATAATGATTCATCTGACCTATTTTACCTGTCTAAGAGGAATTGTACTGTGATGTAAGAGGTCCTGTTTCTTTACAATAAGACAACATTAAAGGGACTAACTCCGACATAGAGTAACTCTCTGCATACCAGACAAATGCATTAGCTGGATGAAACTCATGGTTTGCTTTTGTTCTGTACACAGACCTTTCTGGAAAGTGAGTGAATGCCAATGAGAATACAGCAAAAAGAGAGCTTTCACTCCAGAATTCACTAGGTTGCAAAGAGCTAGTGCTGTAAAAAGAAATTCACCCCTACTGAGTGTAGGATGACTACAGTGTCAAGCAACAGTAGTGTGAGCAGAGTTTCCACCATGAGATGGATAAATGTACAAGAGCTAGTGAAATAAAACTGCTTTGGGGTCTGAATTTGCAGAGAATGTGGGAAGTAGGAAAAGGAGAATTTTTTGGAATTGTAGCCCAACTTTGGAAAAAGACTGGAACGCCTTTTATATTTTATCATGTTGACAGTCTGGAAGTGCATTATTTCGGGGGCGATGTGTTCTCTGTAGGACACTTAAGAAGATTTGTCACCAAGAAGCTGCAAATACATTATGCAGCAGCACACCTTCCCCACTGTGTTCAAATACTAATCCACAGTAGACTGAACATGCATATCAAATGTGGAGGTAAGCACAGAACATCTCTCCTGAAGGTGCTTCCTCTGAATTCAACAATTAGGTCCACATTAAGAGAATCAATACCCAGATGACACAGCTGAGAGATCCCAGAAGGAGCTCCTGATTGCATGGTTGAACTTCTTTGCACTGAACCCTGCTATTAGGCAGGGGCTGTTCCTTCACGTCTTAGAGATCAGGGACTCTGCACCTTTAAAGGCACAGTCAGCTGCTGGACCTGGGAAGACACGAGGAAGTCTAGAGACCACAGAGATAACCAAATTCTCCATTGCCGTTGGCCTAAGCACAGAAAGCAGGAAAAAGACAACTATGGATGATGTTGAGGGGCATAGAATTGCAGAATTATGTAGGTTGGAAAAGACCTACAAGGATTGAGTCTGCCATTGAGGATAAATGAGTGATGATCAAGTAATTAAAAATACCCATTCTAGGAAGTCTTGTGGGTAGTAGTACTGGTTCCAAAATCTATATTGATACTAGCCTTTACCACCTCTACAGTGCTTGCTTTACAGTATGAAGAAAGCAGTATTTTGAAAAAATTTGTAATGTTAACAACAGGTATTAATATGTTGGTGGCTATCTTGATTAACGCAGAGATTAAATCAGGAATCTTTTGCAATTAAAGCTTGAGCTGGTACAGGCAGAGTCAGCAATTAGAAATCATCCAAGAAATAAATTTGCATCCTCAGAGATCAGACAGAAGAGGAGTTCTGGCATGCATGGACCATAGTACAATTTTCGTGGGTTTAGTAATATCAAAGTGTAGAAAAAGATATGGCCTCTTTAGATTTTCATTTTAGTGCTGCCCCATCAGGAGTTTAAAATGGGAGAAATTATTGTGGAGTTAATTATTCTCCTCCTGGCCTGTACAAAACATGAAGTCTCTCACATGTGTATCTTATACTGTTGAAATATCATGCTTTAGTTTTTTCTAGATAATATTATCAAATAGTATCATGGGAAATTGTTAGGATCTAGAAAAATAAAAATTAAATTTAAAAAAATTTGTGCATTTGAAGAGTTGTAAACACATACAAAATAAAAATGTATATGTTAAGGAAAATAGTTCTGGAAAAAAGTTCCCAAAAATTAATAACTGTTGTCAACTGAAGAGTCAGGTATGTCCTGCAGTCATATAATATTTGATGTAATAAAATTTTTCTGATACAGATTTCAGTACACTGTAACATTATCCTTTATTAAGATGGCAGTTAAAAATTTTACTATAATTTTCTATCTGTGTGTCATTAACTTTATCTTTAAGGCTGTTCTTTTATTCTCCCTACACACATAGCATTGTGCTTTGTATCTCAAATTTTTAGGAAATTGAATCCAGTATCAGTTCAAGAGAATTAAATTTAGATTGCTTGGTTTTGACTGGCTAAAAGATTGAACATTGAAGAAATTTTTAGAAATGCTCAATACTGATAATCAGTAACTAAAGGACAACCTTGTAGTTAAGGTGCAGAACTAGACATCACAAGATTTGGATTCACAGCGCTGCTTCAGGTCTTTATTTGTAAGCTGATGCAAATATCTATGTTCCCCATCTGTATAATGGGAACATTATTATTCCTCTGTCTGCATTGCCTAGGAGTCCTGCAAGCTGCTCTTCAGACTTGTAATATTCCCTCATCTGTGAATGCTCTGCAAGAAAAAAGCCTTTGAATGTATTCTTTTACAGGGCAGGAATGATCTTATTATGCTTTTGAACAACACTGTGCAGCACTGGGATCTGAATCTGCTTGTAACTCCTTCTGCTGCAGAAATACAAGTGTTAATAATAATTAACAATATTAGCACCTTTTAATTGTGCTGCACTTGTAAGCTTCTTCTTACCTCTTTGCTCTGGGTTAGGGAACTCCCCATTGTCTGCCTTAGCTATGATAAATACCAGGGTTGCTCAATATTATTATAGTTGTTTTTATTCAAAGAACATCTTATGATTGCAAATAAAACGAGGAGGTGTCTGCACTGAGGAGTTTATAAACTACATTAGAGATAGCACAGCAAGACATGAACAACACAGAGTAAGCTTTAGAATTCAGTGCCTTTCATAGACGTACAAAGCAATAGGCTTTTCTTTTCCTGTTCTTTTCTCCTCATTTACTTCTATTTTCTTGGAGTCCTGGTGTGTGGGCAACTTTTGCATTCTCCAAACTCTAGGCAAAACATGCTTAGCTGCTAAGTTTAGGCCACAATACATAGGAAATATTGAGGGACATGGATGATGCAAGAAATCCTGTTCTCTTTGCACATCCCAGAATAAATGCCATCTTTTGAAAACAAATCATGATCTTGTATTCATCAAACCTGAAACTGCTCATCTCTTTCCTTGTGGACAGCTGCATAAAGAATAGGAATGACCCCTTGGTTTGCAGCAATGTCCTATCCCAAGGCAGAATTGACACCTTATGACATGCAAAGCATTGCTCAACAAAAAGAAGAAGGAGTAAATTTAGATCCTGGTATAAAGACTGTTAACATTAGAAGTGAAATTCCTATTGGGCATTTGACCAGGCCTCTCTCTTACCCTACATAACCTGAAAAGAACATTTCCTCTTTTTCCTCTGTAGTTTGTTATCATCTCCTGTTATAACTTGCCCCAGATGGGACCCTGGTATCTACATAGGATCAACAAGAAGAAACAGAGGTGTGTTAAAGATGCCTCAATCTCCCCTGTGCCAACAGCAGCTGGTGCAACATGTCTTGCTGCATCACAAAATGCAGCTGCAGTTTTGAGAGGCATGTCTGTCTGAGCAGAGACTATCTGCCATGGCATGGGCATTCCTTCCTGACTGAGGCTTTGAAGTGTTCCTGTCTACCAACCCACACACACTAAATAAAGCAAAGCAGAGTTGAGATGATGATCTTTTGTTGGAAGAGGGCAAAAGAGTACAAAAGGTCATGGGATAGACTCCAGCTGCACTGCACTTCATGGAGTAGTTATGGAGCCTCCACAAGAGTCAGAGGCATAAGGAAGGAGGAAGAGGTTGCTGTAAGCTACTTTCATTATGAGATTTTACACTGGAAATGAAAATGTCACCCCAGAGCAAAATGCTAACTTAGTTACCCTACAGACGACTCCAATTGAAAAAGAATTACAGGTTAAAAAGGAAAGGGAAAAACCTGTCAGCAGAGCTAATAGCAGCTAGCACGTCTTCAAGAGTGGAAAATGTTAAAGCCTGAACTGCTGCCAAAACCCATGATGAAGCCAAATCCAGCAGGGAGATTCTGTGTTCCATCAATAAGCTCTGGATCAGGCCCTTCATTTCCCCTTTGCTCACTGCAATGAGCAAGAAGTCGTGGAAAGAAAAGTGACTCACTGCTGTAGGAGGCTGCTTGGCCCCTTTGCCAGGCAGTTGGCTGACAGCATATCGCTCTGTAGGGCACGTTATATCTCTGCACTTTCCTTATCAAAATGTCAATACTTTCTCGTTGCCTTTGAGTGTTCCTAGGAAAGTACATACGGACTGCAGGAAATGAAAGTCATGAGATCCAAAGGGCTGAGATAGGTGTTCCTAGGAAAAGACCCAAGCTAGAGGCAGGAACCTGAGAAGAAGGGTAAATAATTCTTATTTACTTTTTTTTTTTTTTGGTATGGCTGCAGTTAAAAGGCAGGAACAGAAGTTTGAGGCCTGGCCTGCCCCTGAGTAGTGTTATAAAATTTGTTGAGGTCAGGAAAAGTAACTAAGAAATCCCACTGTCAACTCTGAAGAATGCATTACATTTTCCCCTTCACCATCCTTTATTTTGGCTTCTCAGCTGCTACCCATGTTTGTTGAATAGCAGTGCTTTAGTGTGGGGAAAGAGACACATCTGCAACAAAATAATGCTTGCTCTTAGTCCATGAAATCTTTGCCAGTATTTCAGTGGGTCTGGATTTCACTCCTGTGCTCCTATTCTGACTCATATTTGTTCCCATTTTGTCTGTGGTATTGGGCATTTTGGATTTGTAACATCAAAACAGCAGAAGGAAGCAATAAAATTACTGTTTGGGTTTCTCTATCCAACCTTGTTCTCTCTTCAGTGTCTCTATAAGCTCTAACAAAGACATTGGTCTCTGGTCCCTACAGCCCTACCATTGTAGTGGGTATAAAACAGAGCTGAGAGCACAGTACTGTGCTCCCCACTCTGACCCTTCCTTTTGCATATCGCAAAAAAATTATAATAATAAAAAATAATTTATCCAGTGCTCGATTTATTTTAAAATGTCATCATTCGATTTAATATCATAGGATTTAAAAGTGGAAATGATCTGTTTGGCAGCAATATTGTGCCCCGATGCTGGGTCTGAAGAGCCCACGTCCCACCAATGTGCCATCCTGTGCAGATTCTCTGAGGTCCCACTTACAGAGCTGTTCCTTGGCACAGCCAGACTATGTAGAAAAGAAAACAAAATCTTGGGCTCTCATGTTCTCCAAGCAAATGCTGTGAGCTGATTTTTCATGTAAGTAGTGGAAACCATAAAGTAATAAACTCCCTGAAAATGCAGCCTGGCTTTGAGGAGAAAATGCCACATAAATTGATTGTTTACATAAAAGGAGCTTTTTTAAGTAGCAGAAAAAAATGTAAGGTGTGAAACAGCAACACAGAGTACTAACAGCAATAATAAGATAGTTACTAACAGGCTGGAATTTCAGTTTCAAGGTAAATTGGTACATAGATGTACCAGGTTAGATTTTATACAAGAAAGTCAGTGAAAAGAAAAATTCAAATGGATCACAGACACTTACTCATTATTGTGCCATATATGAATTTTATGTGCATGTTTGGTGGCTGATTACTTGGATAGAGACAAATTTGTTTTATTTCTCTCCCTGCAGCTTGTTCATTAAAATTCTCTTTTACTCTAGCAGCCAGAATTGTGCTGCATCCTGACAACTGTGCAGAGGACAACTGCCACAACAGACACATGCCAGCTGTCCCTTCCAATCCAGCAAACTATTGCTTCCCCGCCTGGAATTATAGTATTTACCCTTTTCCTGGGGAAATAATATCTTTTGCAGCAAGACAATGGAAGGCAGCTTGTTCATGCACAGTTAAAGTACACACGTGGTAAACACAACAGCCTGATTTCTCTCTGCATTGCTTTGGTTTTGCACAGATGCGTACCAAAATGATTCCTACTCATCTGGCTTTTTGGCAGCCACAAAATCTAACTCCTGCGCTGCTACCTCTAACACAGCTTCTGAGTCTGAGAAAGGTGTCTGGCCCCGTGCTCAGCCCTGCAGTGCATGGAAGATATGTGTCTTCACAGGGAGCCACCTGGCTGCCCAGCACCGGCTCTGAGCAGGTCTCTGTAAATTCCAGGGACACTTATCACAGCCTTATCTCCCGGAATAGGTACAGAAATTCCTCCTCTGCTTCAAAAAACTGGCATTACGCCAAATTCCTGGATACCTAAAATTAAGCTTCAAGGCCATATCTAAACAAGGACTTAGGTACCCAGAGTGGACCTTGGAAGGAATTCAGGCACGTGAGTACCAAATGGTCACAATGTAATTGTGGAGTGCTGCCCTTCATCTATTTTCCAAGCCTAGATGAGCCCAAGTCCCAGAGATGCTTTACTTTCCCAAAGTCTCCAAGAACCTAAAGCTGGGTTTGCGGTGCCAGTGTAATTGTTCCAGAGCTGGCATAAGTGGATATGACAGTACCTAACTCAAGTCTTAGAAACCCTAAGCTTGCAATTTTACACAAGTAAAACAGTTCAATTTTCAATGGTGTTGGTGCCTTGCAGCACTAAATCTGCTGATGGACAGCACCCATAGGGAGAAGGACATGAACTTTGACACTGGCTTCTGATTCCTTTTTCTAACCAACTAAATTAATATTCTTATATAGATTGTCACTAAATCGGTGCAGGAAGTTGAACAAGGGTATTTTAATATACTAGAAAAATATTTGCTTTTAAAAGGTGCCTAAATGTAGCTATTGAATTCCAGCATCTTTCAGGCCGTGTTGTTAGGCTATATTTGAAATGCAAAGGGGGAATGTGCAGAGAAATACTCTCTGCAGCAAGTTATGCCTGGTTGACTTTCACATTGACTTGGTGTTTGCTCATTCAGCTTTAGAGAGGTATTTGGGCCAAGGCTTTAATAGGTGAAGAATCAGAACAGGAGGAGATTTTGCGTCAGTGTGTGGGCTGTGAATGCAACAAGGAGGTGATTAAATAGACACTGGCAGCAGAAGATAAAGTTAGCAATTATGAGGCCATTTCCAGGAACAGGCTGCCCAGAATAAAATTATTTTGCTAAACATCAGCAGGTAAAAGTAAAAAAAGGTCTTTGAAAGAGGTCTGTTCTTGTGAAAAGATTGGGTTTTCATTCCTTTTCCTTTAGAGCTGCAAACTACATGGTTGCACAGTTTCCCTTTGCACATATCTTGGTGATTATGTTTAATATTGTTGCCCCTCTTTGCAAAGCTAGTAGGGCTCATGTAGAACATTAGGCTGGAGAGTGATACTGTCTGCAATGCTAAGGCATCAGGAAAAGGAGACTGTAAAGGTTTTACTCACTCTCACACTGATGCTATGAGCCCTGCATGAAGGGACAGCTATCTACAGTGTGGATCCCTACTGTGCTTCTCCATACATAGCGTGAGGGGCAGCAGCATCACCAGATGCTCTGCTTAGTGCCAGTTGTGATGTGAAGTCATTAGAAACCGGGCAAAGATCACAGATTTCTTCCCTACAGGCTTCCAGATTCATGACAGATGACAACTCTTTTCAGTTGTTCCTGACATGATTGGCTTCAAAAGGCATTTCTGAGAAGTGAAGACCAAATCCTGTAAACTGTGCACATAAGTCATCCAGCCCCCTGTCCTTTGTTTAGGAATTATACATGCACCATTGTCATATTGCAGAGGTCATTTTATATTGATCAACAGGAGATATTGAATATGCATTTATACATGCTGAGAGCACCTCAGGTGTAGAGAAAATTATGTTATGAGACATAAAAGCATGAGTTTCCACTGTAAGAAGACTGATTTGAAAACTCAACCTCCTTTAAATATTGTTACTTGTGCAGCAACCTTGCTGTCCTTACACACATCCACTGAGATTAAAACAGCAGATATTTTTTGAGATTTCAGGAGTACCTGGGTTTGCAAGATTAGTTTATTAAAAGAAAATATCTGAAAAAATCTGTTCTGTTAAAGATATCACATTTTTGTTTATATCTCATAAATGTAGATACCTCATAATGTAGTCTTTAAATGCTTCCCCCTGCAACCAAGTCCTTCCCTCAGGATATAGAGAGATAGTCAAATAATGTGCATATCCCTGAAACTGGTCTCAGCTAAATGCATCACTAATGATGGTGTGATTTCACAGCATTTAAAGTCAGCGGGGAGAATTACAGTCACCTGGTCTCTTTTGCCCTTTGTGTAACCAGGACCTAGCATTTTGTCAGTGCTCCTTCCATTTCCCCTGACAGACTGACCTTCTGTGTCTAGGCTCAATTTTCTTCCATCACTGCAGGTAACACAAATAACACAATTTCTGTAAGAGTCACCATAGAGACAGATCCACCACTAAATCCAGAGCCTCATCCCTGCAGTCAAACCTCGATACATCAAACCTGAGCACTGAATCTGGAAGCTTTAACTTCCACAATGAGGGGATTGACAAAACTAGCCTGGAGCTAAGCAGAAATAAGATTACCGAGGTACAAGGTTTTACTCAATGTTAAAGAGATAGCACAAGTAAGCTCTATCCTGTGCACAGGTAAAGGGCTGGAGGGATTTTGCATCTGTGATTTTTTTTTTCAGGAAAAAAGTATTCTTATAAATCTATGCTGTGAGGCATAGGATATCATAGAGCCAATGATGCTCAATCCAGGAAAAATTGTGTGGACACCTGTAAGATCTGTGCATGCTGCTGTTTCTTTGGTAGTGTTGCCATAATGTGCTGGCATAAAAACAACATAATAGCCCAATGACTTACAGGAAGAGTATGGTGTGTGTTTAGAGGACCCATGTTCTCCAAGGAGTGTCCTTGCACACAGATTTGAGGTATTTTATGGTTATACCAAGTAAACAATGCAGTAGATTTGAGTGCTGGGGTTTTTTCTGTGTGAACAAGTCCAAAGATATTTCATACAGGCTTATTCTTATTCTGACAAAATATACAGAAGAACAAATGGTTCAATCTTTTCCACTAAATACAGCTTCAGGCCTATAATTAGCAATCTAGAGGGGATGATTGCAAGTGAACGGGCATGAAAAGTTACACTGTTATCACAGATGAAGTTATAATATTTCATTATCATTCCATGATGCATTAATTAATTGATATTTATTCACAGAGGTGCATTGGAAATAGTGGTGCCTTTTATGATAATTATACCTATTTTTCAATCTGGGGGGAAAAATCTTCCTTAAACACTATAACTTATGAGACAGACCTTCAAAGAGCAGCTAAGTACTTGTACCTACAAAAATACTGCAGTTATGTGCCTTTCTTTTATATATTCATGGTTCCCATAGCTATGCCTATGTATAAATGCATAGTGTTTACGGAACATAATGATGTATGTGAGAATATGAACAGAGAATATGAAAGTGTTTTAAGTGTTCTTTTTATGGGAAATAATTAATCTACTCTCAAGTTAAATACTCTCACCCCTCAAGTGAAATGACAAGAGTTATTTGGCATCTTTGAAGGTTACATAGATCCAAAACAGGATGGAAAAGAGCATACCTGTTTGTGTGGGTTTCTCTCTAAGGATTATGTTGCTGCATCCTACAGGCTTAAAATCAATACTGGGTTTTAAACTTTTAAATTCTTAATCACTGGAAGCAAATAGCAGGTTGAGCTAAGATGGGAAGTTTGGTATATTTTTCAACTGCTTTGTGAAGCCTTGATTGGCTTTGTGATTGGATGGACAAAGGTAGCAGACAGGAATACGTAGAATGAGGATTAGAAAATAATTGAGCAGATTTTGCCCTGCAAACAGTTAATATTTATTATCATGGTGAAAATAGGTGACTTGGTGCTGTGTGTTCTTTGCTTGCTGAGACTAGATGTTGCTCCTCCCACATGTAATAAAAGTTGCTGACTCAGCCTCAGAAACCTCAGAGATACCAGGAAACACCAGGAAATCAAAGAAAGGCCAGATAGTATGTGGCCAGACAGAATCAAGGGGAACAAAGAATTTGAAGAGGGGATGCCAAAAGAGAAAGGGAGGATTTCATAAATATTGGGGGTAAAATGGGTGACACCGAATATGGTGGAAATGCAGGGAAGTAGAATGCTTGCAGATCTAAGAAGGAGATAGCTAAGAAGAATTATATACATTTAGAAATATCCAAGTACAACAAGTTTCAAGTGGAAACTGAGAGGATTTCTTTGCAGATTCATCTGATCAAATGAAGCTGGGAACTGCACAACAGAAATACGATCTTGTCTTTCAGGGCCACTTGCAAGATGCTAAATTTGGGTCCAAGAAGGACCCTTGAGTCCAAGATGACTATGCTAAAAGGAATGGAAAGAACAGCTTGTAAAGGAGACTAGACAATAACAAACTGTGCTGTCTTCTTGGAGCCAAGTCTCATGACATCATTCTGGGAAGGCATTCTGAGGTTGGCAGGAAAATTTTCACTAGTGAAATTGCACATTAGCACAAATGACACTTCTGTACGTGATAACACGTGAAGAGTTTGAAGGGGCCTGGTAGTGAGGCAATTCACTGTGATCTTTCACTGAAGACTCTCAAGTCGAATAGCTGCCATGATGATGTTCCATATAAAGAAATAATGCCCACAGTGGAGGAAGAAAGAAAAATGTTCAGTGTCCACTGTATTATGGAAGAAGGTTTCTGCTGAGGAAAAGGCTGTATTATAAAAATAGAAAACTTCCAGTAGGCAGAAGGTTCAGAGAGGACAAGAGGAAAACAAATAGTATTCATTTTATGCCAAATCAAGAAAAAAAAAACAAAATTAAGCAAACTCTCAAGGGACAGAGCAAAAGACATCTTTTATACATTAATATATCTCTACATCAATATCAGGTTTCTATTTAATAATCAGTAAGAATTTGAATTGCTTGTTTAGGACCATATACCTAGTTTAGCCATTGGTACAAGAACTGCAACATTGGTCTGGAATTTTAAAACTGTAAGTTACGTTTTTTGTAGGAAGGGTTGTGGAAAAAGGGGAAGGAAATTTATCATGACCTCTCCATAACTTCCTGATAGAGTAAGTGATCATGAATACCTATAGAATAAATTTCAATAACCAATAAGTGGAGTACTAGTGTCTGACATAGATCACTAGAGCACACTATGGAACAACACAAGAGGATCTTTAAGATTCTTTCTGTAATAATGTGTGTGTGACAAAAAATGTGCTCTGTGGTGGGGGGGTCAATTTTCACTCAGGTGTGATAAATTTTCCACTCTGACATTGTTGGTGTGTCCTTGGAAATTTTTTAATTTTAAAGATGAACATTCTGTAACACAAAAAGCAAGATAAAAATGCAATAATTATAGATTTGAAAGCTGAGGCATACTGAGTGCCAAGTGACTGACTTTGTTGCCTCTGTCCTGTGTAAACAGAACAAACTCAGTGTATTTGCTATCTTAATGGGCCAATTTGCTATATGGGAAATGTGAGCTGGCTCAGCTTGATTTCATCGTAGCCTGCAAGCACCTCTGAAAGAAATAAAACTCTGAAGATAGAGTGCCAATCAATGTATCAGACAAATAATCAAAAAGCTCCCTACCTGTCAGATAGACATAGATATT
Organism: Vireo altiloquus; assembly: GCA_013396875.1. Lineage (NCBI taxonomy): Eukaryota > Metazoa > Chordata > Aves > Passeriformes > Vireonidae > Vireo > Vireo altiloquus. Next base: position 208,434 of record VZRF01003178.1, read on the forward strand.
CAGACTAGAAAAACTGTTCAAATTTTAAGCCTGAACCGATGATTGGAACAATTTACCAGATAAAACAGCTGGAAGTTCAGTGGGAGTGTGCAGTGTGGTGGTGTCAGACTAAATGAACAATTTTTTTCCAAGAGAGATCCCTCATTTTATCTGTAGTTAGTGGGCCTGAATAAGGAGTTAATTCAAGAAAATCCTACAGGCGACGTTATCCAGGGAGCTGGACTAAGTGTTTACAACCTTGAAATCTAAAATTTAGAAAGCCAAATGTCAGACCCTACAGGGTCACTACAACTCATTTCTCATTATCTTAGTGTCTCTGTTTGGAGCACTAGACTTCTTGCATGATTTAGAAAATAGCTGTCCAAAGTCTTGAAATTTCATTTCAATTCTAATGGTTGTTTCTCCAACTTTGTGTAAATCTTTTCAAATGTATGGTCTTGCACTGATGTGACAGAATTCTTGGCTAACATAATGTTCACTTCTTTTTTACAGAAGTCCTGCTCTTACTTTCAGTCTTTTCCTTGGTTTCTTTATCCATTAAAGTGCATTCTTGTGTGGCAGGGTATAGGTATGATTTGTTTTTTTGTAGGCAGGTAGTACTTTGTACAATACTGACTGCATACTTTGTGTGTTGAACTGATTGATGAAGATAACTTTAGCTTTTCTTTAAAACAAACTGTACTTGCTATTGAAATGCTTTTTCAGAGCCTTTAAATATGCTAATAAAGTTATATGTATACTTTTCTCTCATCTCAACTGAGAAAGTTACTATTTTGGGATCAGCAGGACCCCACTTTATGACTGCATCATGGGACACACTCAAGGCTCCCTGTCCTGCTGATCCCACTGCTCCCTTATGATCTCATCTATTTAGGAAGCAGCAGTTCTGTCAAAACAAGCAACTGTCACAGAGAAATTCAGAACAAATAAAATGTGCAAGTTTTGAGGTCATGTGATGGTGATTTGATGCAAAGGAAAGAGTCTCAGTGCAGTGTCCCCCAGAACTAATCGAGGGGTGCACTCTCAGAGCAAGTATGTCTCTTGAAGAATGCAAAGAGGATCACTGACGGTTTCTTGGCTGTGTGCATGCATACTCCTCAAAAACCTAGTAATCTTGTGTTTAACATTCTTCCTTTGAATGTATTAAATGTAGTTGTGAGTCTGAGACCTGCTTAGTTTAGTGGTGATCAAGGTGAAGTGGTTATTGTGGTAACATCGATGCAGGGTCTTATCCAAATTCTGTTGGAGACCCAGGAGTAGGTCTCTCTTCTTGGAACTAGATGACTTCTCTATAGTACTAAGTAGACATTCAGCCAGAGGCAGAGTTACCTGTGTTGCAGCTCATTGCTGACATAAATTGTAGCATCTGTTATTAAACAAATCCATTTCATGCATGATATTGAAGAGAGTATATGCAGAGATGCCTGTTTGCTTACTGGGTAGATTGACAACTTTCATATCAATTTTCAGGTCAAAATGGAATATTGTTTGAGTTGAGGCTTCAGAGCTGCAGATTATCACGTCCTATCTAAGCAGAAAAATGCAGCCAGCATCCTGCCAGCTTGTATCATTATTCTATACTGCATTCTTCATTACCTTGCAGGTTTTTACCTATGTATACAGATCAGCAAGGAAAAAGAGATGAGAAATACATCAGGTAGCCATCAGAATCCATCCATCCATCCAAAAAAGGAAGGATCAAGAATACCAAAAGTATACTGATAGACCTCTGTCTAACACTATACTTGTCAAACTTTTTTGTAAAAAAGCTCAAGTGATACTGATTCCAGTTCCTCAAACTACTGCAGTTGTTAACTACCCTTTATGTCATAAAGTCTTACCTAACACTGACCCTGAGTCAATTGGTCAGAGCATGGTGCTAACACTGAGGTTGTGGGTTTGCTCCCTGTAAGGGCCATTCACTTAAGAGTTGGACTCGATGATCCTTGTGGGTCCCTTCCAACTCAGAATAATCTGTGAACATTTAAAGGGAACTTTTTTGCTTCAAAGATTCTTTCAGAGAGTTCAGTTCACTCTGAAATGCAGTAGGCCATTCACAAGTAACATAAGGAAAGAATTATTCTCTCCTTTCAGAGTTATTTTACGTATTTAAACATTACTGCACTTCTCTCCAGTTTCCTCAAGACTTAAAAATTTTATTTCTCAAAACACTTCCTCATTGGTCATTCCTCAATTCCAACTCACTGCTCTCCTCTTCTCCATAGGAAAGACAGTTTTATCAATGCTGACTAACATAGACAGATTCATTCCTATATGATATTTCCCTGAGTACCTTATACACCCCAATGATATTGCATTTCAACAGTCATATGGTGTTTTGGGTTTGTGACTCACTGTTCTTGCCAGGTCCTCCTCTCCCAACCTACTTCTTGGCTAGTTGTCCCACATTATGTATTTGTGCAGTTCATCATCTTTGATAAAATATATAACTTTGTACCTGTCCTTATTGAATGGAGTCCCATTTTTTCAGAACATTTCTTCAATTTATCAAGATCATTTTGCACTTTAATCCTGTTCTTCAATCTCATTACAGCCTGGCTGGTTCTGGATCACCTGCAGATTTTATAAACTCATATTCTATTCCTTCATCCAAGACATAAGTGAAAATATTGGCTGGGCTCAGGACAAACTGGATGAAATCTACTTAGACATCCTTCTATTCTGACATTAAATTAAAAACAGCTTTGTATCCACCCTGTAGCAGTTTCACTTAGTTTTCTTGACTTGCTTATGAAAGTTTTATGTGAAGCTATATCAAAAGTCTTTGTAAGATATATGGCTTCTGTGGTTTCTTCCTTATCACTCAACCAGTTAAAACAGTTTGACATGATTTCTTCTTGCAAGATTCAAATAGACATGGATTCCTCAGCCTGGAAAAAAATAATCTATAAAATCCTGGAAATTGGTGTGAAAGTATAAAATGAATGAACATTCACTGTCCCTGATAAGGCAAACAAACGTCTTCTGATGAAGTTTTGAGGCCACAGCTGATTTCTGCAGTTCTCCCAGCTGGGTTCTTATGTTTCCATGTCAGGCATTACTATAGCTCATCTCCTTCTTGCACAGGACCATCATTGTGGTAGTAATTTTCTTTATAGGTTGGTAATAAATAAAATTTCATATATCACAAAGGATTAATGAAATGTTAAAGGTTTCCTCTCTTCATCCTAATACAGTAAATATACTTCTTAAGCAAGACGGGTTGCTTACTTACAGAAGAGTTTCTGAGCCAGTGATGTTTACCAGGCACTAAAGAACTCTTTTCTGGTCTGTAACATCTCTGATTAAAGAGATTTGCTTGGGTTCCCATGAGAACCACACAGCCTAGATGAAGACTAACAAGCAGCAGGTATGAGCAGGCTACAGGCAGTGCCTGATTTGAATCAAGAAGTGGCTGTCTCAGAGTAAATTCATATCTCATCAGTGGAGAAAAAATGTAGAGGCTACAGGGGAATTAAGTCTTTCTGTTTCTCAGGATCATCTGAGGAGAAAAAACATCTATAGACAGAGGTTTTAAATGATAATTTTCATAAAAATTGAGGGAAGGCATATAGGAAGAATCAAATATGAGTTCATGTGTTGGAGACAAAAACATAGACCAGTTTCTCACCAAAGGGCTAATAATTTATCTTTCTGACTTATTCAAAATAATCAAGGGGGAAAAAAACACTTTTAAGAGAAATCTTTCACTAAAACAAAGGCCAATGGGAATTAGGCTCTCATCAAAGATGAAGTTTTAAGTGGGGTTTCATTTTAACTCACATTTTAAATGTTTCCCACAGCACAGAAACAGGAGAACTCACTACAATCTGCCACCACTCAGCAGCCACATAGTACTGAGTTAATCTCATCATTCAGCTTTTTTTTGACTTTCACCTCTTTTGCTTTTAAGCAGTACATAAAATCTTTTAGGGAAATTATCACACGGTTTGTGCTGAGTGGATACATTGTGCAATTTTGATCAGGCTCAGCTACAGCTTCTGAGTGCTGCAGAGAACAAGTAGATTGCAAGCACAGAAGCAGTATTACCTTCATGACTAATTAATATTCCACCAACAAGACTCCTTTCTATTTTGATTTATAATCTTTTATCATATTCATGCCTAAAGTCATTCTTGTATATACAAAGCTTTGTAGGAAAACACAGCATGCTTTATTCTCTTCTTTTTGTTATTGATACATAGTGTGGGGCCCTAGAGAAACAGAAAAGTCTGCAAAGCATTCTGTAGGGAAAAGAAAGGATTGCTTTTCTCAGGCATTATTTATTCAGTAAAATTAAGCATATTAATCAATAAATTAATAGAGATAATTTTCTTATGGTACACCTGAGTCATTACTGAGACTTTTCTTTTATATTTATTTTATAAGAATTTTGATACCTTGTTATTCTCAAATATTCAAGTAACCTGAGACCAAGAATGATAGCTCTTTATTTATTCTTCTTCTCTGTTAGTCTCATATTCTCATTAGATTCTTTTTACCTATGCCAGAACAACAATATTCTAATTTATCTGTTTTTCCATTCTCTGGTAATGAATTAACGATGATGGGAACCATAGCAACTGAAGCAAAAACTTCATTAAGCAAGAACAATTTCTCAGTTTACACTGTACAGTGTGAAATTGCTTTCAGTAACAAAGTCTTCCTCAGAACAATTATAACTAGAAAAAAGAAAGCAGTTAAGCTGAACCCTGGTGCAGACAATCTTTCAAGCTGTGAAAACCTGACCAGGTTTCCAGCTTAGGAATAATCATCAAGGATAGCCACTGTCAAAAAACACTCAGAAATTTCATAGGTTTCAAGCAAACATTTGGCAACCTTCACTGTGATTCATCCTGAAATGTTATTCTAGGCAAACCAACATAATTAACACCACCAGAGCTCTTAAAGAAAACTTTCCCAACTGAAATAAATGCCAATGGAATGAACTATCTAAAGTATAGATGGCTGCTGTGAGAAAAGTAGCTGTTCCATTACCCTGTGCTCTTGCTGCTGCTAATCGTTTTGGTACTATGAAAAGATATAGCCATGGGTATCAGACATGATGCCTGAAATATCTGGGGTTAGACAGTTTAGCTCTTCTAAATGAAATCTCACTCAGCATGTTAGGATGAAGGCCTACTTAGTCGTGCAAAAAGGGTGGAGTTAACATTCAGCTGTGACAAAATTATGTTATTAACATCTCAGAAGTTTACCATTCAAGAACTGTTTTAGAAGACAAAAGAATTTAGAAGGGAATCAAGAGTGGAAGAAAACATCCAAGCCAGAAAAACCAGCAATCCCAGCCTTTCTGTAAGCAACAAACTAAATCATCTGAAACACATGAAGTGATACAAGGGCAACTCCACTGCCCGGTCATTTAATGAGAAAGGAGGACAAGAAGCGACCAACACGTGCTTTGAGTGCATTGTGAACATTTCTTTTTTTATGTATTAAAAACCAGGAAAGCAGCCTTTTCTAAGTAAAAAGGCAGAACTGATTAAGAACATGACAGAGAAACAACTTAGAGGGAACTGCCATAAAATTGGAGAGCTTGTGATTCATAGGGAAGCGAGCAGCAAAACAAAACCCTTTAGCATTTGAGGAAGACTGACTTCAAGAAACTTAGAGATGTGGTAGATACTAGCCCATGAGAACCAAGTGTCAGTGTACATGGCACAAAAGGAGATGTGAAGAGAAAGAAAAACAGAAATCACAGGAAAGCATCCTATCAGTAGTGAATAGATAAAACCAGGAAGGTATATTCTCTGTTGCTCAGCAGGGAGGAACACTGAAGGACACCGAGAAGCCTGAAGTGTTTAGTAGCTCTATTACTCAGTTCTCACTAAAAAGGTCATCTGCAAGTACAGCACTAGCACAATTAATACTGGCAGCTAAAAGAATTCTATCTCAGGCTGGAATATATAAAGGACAATGTATAGTACACAGTTAAAAAGGATGCTCTCAAATTGGCTATATTTTATAAATGTTATGTGAGAGTCACGAAACAATTCTTAAAGCCAGCACCGACTATTTCTGAGACTTCATGAGACGGGTGAGGCACCTGCAGACAACAAAAGAGCAAATGTAGTACCTGTCCTTTGAAGCAGGAAAAGGAGGCAGTGAACACAAAAGCACAAGAGATATTCCAGATCTGAACAGAGGTCACTGAGCATAGCCAGTGTTAAATGTCCAGGTAAAAGTATAACAACTTTCTATAACAAGTAGAAACCAAGTGAGTAGTGGTACTTCCCAGCCTGCAGGATCTAGCTTATTTAAAAAGTCTAGAAGTCTAAAAGTCTAAATTCTAACAAGCATGAAAGATTTAAGTGAAAAAAACAGGCAGTGCAGAAGTTTAGAGTAAAAATTATCAAGAAAATGTGGCCAATTACATACATGCATACATTCACGTAAACAAAAGAACTGTGATTCAGTTATCACAATATATTGTGATAAAATATCTTGTCTTTGAAGTATTAACAGAGATCTGATCTCCTGTCCGACTCCAAGATATTGGACAAGGTTCAACTTGCTTGCTTTGGTTCCTAAATTGGAGTGAAGGTGGAATTTGTGCAGCAACTCATTAAGAGTACAGGTATTTGGAAGAAAGCTGCAGACAATGGCTGGATTTTGGACAATAACAGGCAAACAGATAAGAGCTTTGTCTGGTTTTTAACCCTTTTGCTTAAGGATTTTCTTACTTATTTATTGAGACTTTTATAGCAAAGTCATTCTGAAAGAGTGGCTACTGCTATGGGAATATGAAACTTTCAGCTTTGATTTTCCACTCCCAATATGAATTTACAACATTGTTTCTCTGTTGAGACAACTTCTTTTCTGGTGTTGCTACATGTCTATTGTATTGTGCTCATTTTCTCAAGAAATAAACAACCTTAAGAAGAAAATTAACATAGCAAGTTAAAAATCTAACTGTGAATGTAATGGATAACTTTCTGAAACACAGAATATTTTGTACAACTCTGCTTTTGCCTTAAAGAGGAAAGGAAATTTCTCCAAACCTTTCTATAACATACATTATTTTGAAGTTTCAAAGCTAGTCCTGATGGATAGAGTCTTTAATTTTTGGGCATACACATCCACATAATATACCTTTTGCTTCTTTGAGGTGAACTGGAAATACATTCCCCACAGAATAAAATAGCTGCCATTTCACCTAAGATGACATTACAGTTTCAAGACAAAATGCGCCCATATTACTTTTTGCCTCTCTTTTTTTCAATTCCAAAATTGTTGCACCCTAACTTTTGTGATGACTCTATAGTGGTCAGCTGTGATTAAAAATAATTATAAAACAACTAAATAATTTTTATAATAATTGAGAAATATTAGTGTAAATAATAGAAATAAATATAAATAAATGTGATTATTACTGATTTTGAGGCAAACCCAGATCTAAATTGGTAAAACATGTTAAATAGGGTCATTATGAAAGAACATGAATTTTCAATCAGGGCAAAAAAGCTCTATCAAAAACCACAGGAAAATGTAATGTTCTGAGACATAACCATTTGATCTTTTCTTACAATGCTCTTAGGTTAATAAAACAGAAACAGTATAAAATAAAAGTAGAGGGAGAATGTGAACCTTTCCACATTTATATGCCACTGCAGAAAGACAAACTTAAAGTACAGAAGCAGAAGGCATCCAAAAATCACTAGGAACTGTATTCTTTACCCAGATGTCAAGAGCATGTAGGAAGCTAACATGAATTCACTTACTTTCAGCATGTAGGTGCAGGTAAGATTTCATGAAAAGTTAGGAGTGAAGAATGTGTTTCAAATTTTGCAAAGATGTTAATAACAAACCTGGTTTGGGTGTGAGGCTTCACCGTGCCAATGGCTATGGTAGGTACTCTATCGTGAAGGCAGGGATGCAAAACTAATAAATTTGAGATTTTGTGGATTAATTAAATCCCATTAAGTTCAGAAAGATACTGAAAATTGTGCATTTTTAGAGGTCCAAAAGCTACTTTCCACATTTTTAACACTTTGAAAAGTCAAAAGTATATTTGGAGCACGCCTGAAGTAGACCTGGCTGCTATTAACTCTGTGATGGAAGGAGAAAAGATAGGTTTTCTAGGGAGGCATTAAGCTATTCAAAATAGCATATTTGACCTCCAAAAAGAGCTGGCTCACAGCAACCAACAGGATGCAAAAATGTTTAAAGAAGACTACATCCTCTACTAAAAGCAGTGAAAGAAGTGGCTGTGACAGTGGGAGTTAGAAAACAAGCTGAAGGTTTTCTTTGGGCACAGAAGCTTTCCATGCTGGCCTCAGGCTTAAATTTTTTATCCCTTCAACCAGGAAACTTCTCTCACCAGATAATCACCTCAAGCAGAAAAAGTGAGATTCTACCCAGGCTATTTGGAGGCTGCTATTTACATGCTGTAAACATTTTCTGCGCTTTTGCTAATGTTTGCTGCTGGAATATTAAGGGGTCTCCTACTTTCAAATGGTCTTCATCAGTAAAGTCAGACTTGAAGAATTTAACCGCCAGTTTTATTCTGGCCTGGATGCATTATCAGTTGTATCAAAGAGTATTCATGTTAGAGTTCTTGCTTATAGTTTTATTACCTTTAAAAGCTACCCAAGACAGAGGAGTTTTATTCAAAATGTTAAATCTGTGTGAGCATGACTGGGAGGCTGGAGTATCATCTGAACTTGCAGATATCATGAAGATATGCTTGGAGAAAGATAATGCCTCTGTGTAGCAAACAAAAAAATGGCCAACAAACAAATTTAAAGCTGTGATTTTACATGTCTGAACACGTCTGCAAATAAAACTAAGCTATGTTAAGTACCTTGTAACCTGATCTGAGAACACTGACTTTCTCCTGACCCTCTGTGCAACTTCTGGAGTTACTAGATGCTATGAGGGCAGCTTTTTACAGTGCCTTCCATTTCACACACCTAAGTTATATACCTGGTGGGAGAAGGTTACTGTAAACTTCTGGAAAACCAAATGTAATTATAACCTTTGGTTCCAAATATGATTGTGAAACTGAGCAACAGTCTGCAAGGACTCAAGTTTTGTTCATACAGCCAGTCAGCTGCTGGCCAAGAGCATCAAAGTAGATCCTCAGTGAAGGCAGAAAAGGCCAAGGTTTCTTGTTTAGTGAACAAGATGCATATGATGCATAGTTGATTTCTGTAAGAAATAAGGTGTTAGGTTATGATGGCATTGTCTTTAAAAAAATTCTGCCAAATTGTTTCTGAATTAGTGGTAAAATTTACATAGGGACCAAAATGCTTGATACTGCCCTTAAAGATTATTTATGACTTATTTGAATATGAATTTTTTAGCTGCATTCCAAGATTTCTTGCAAACGGTTTCATATATTTGGAAGGTAAATTTAAAAAGTTTTTGTAAAGACTTTTCTCAGAACTGCTTTTGTGTTATCCAAATGTGTCCAGACATATAATCTGTTACAGCTGTTACAGGATAGTGTCTGAACCCTTACATGGATTTCGTGATATCTGTGAACCTCTCCTTTGGAGAGGATCTGACTAGCTCTATTCTGTCAGAACAGGATAACCATGACACTAGGGTGAGCAAAAGGAGGAAAGCTGAATGGCTTGTATAGAAGCTGAAGGCATTCCTTTGTCTAAAGAGGAAACTGTGAAAATGAATTAGTGAAATTGTCACCTTTGGAAATTTGAAAGCTTCAGTCTGTTGCTTAGACCCTCCACAGGATCAGTGTACAGACAAAATCACCCAACAGCCAGGTCACATCAGTAACAGAAGATTGCTAATAGAAATTAAAAGACTTCCCTAACATGTATTCTTTTTTCAGACATTTTTGAAGGTTAAGTAATTAGGTGAGACTTTTCTCTACAGAGAAAATAAAGTTAGAAAATATCAACCTGGCATTCTTTCTGCCTGCAAGTGTGGTACCAGGCATTGCAAACACCAGTATTTTGGCTTAAGGAACCATTTTCGAATGTCTTTTTTCAGTTTGTGGAGGGCTTTTATGGAAGACAATTGTTTGCATTCAGTGTGTGAAATGTGATTAATCGTAGAAGACTTTGATGGATGCTGCTTCTGAAAGTGATGAAATTCAGAAGACACTTAGTAATTCGTGTATGAGTATCATATTTATAGATCAGAACATATATAGCCAGGCCAGAGGGAAAAGAAAAGCTAAGCACAGTGGGTATTTGGCTTTTAAAAATCCTTAGAAACAAGGTGGAGATCACAACCCTGATCAGCAAGTGAACCTGTCAATCTTGAATTCTCTCCAGAAGCTTCTGAAGATGATACCAATGAGCCAGCTAGATAGCTTTTCTCTGGCAGAACTGAGGCATTTAGGGCTTAAGAACTGAGCTATTCCCTTCAGACCTACTAGCAGTTGAGGCTTTGAAAAAAATCAACAATAGAATATCAAAAGCAAGAACTTCTTTGTTGGTGGCTCCTGGGTCCTTGAAAACTCGGCTTGGTTGAGAGATGAGAATATGCCTCTTTTCTAGCTCTGTATCAAGGCCCTAAAATACCCGTGGCATTTGACTCCTGACAATTTAAGTAGTGACCAACTCATAAAAAGCCCTTGGTATCTTAAGAGAAAGCTCTCATTGACTTACTTTCAACACAATACCAAGCAAGCAGCCAAATAAAAGAGCCAAATTAATTAAAAAAAAAAAAATACACAAAAAACCAGGCTTTTTTAAAGCAAAATGTGTTTTGCAGAACCTAGCAGGATTTATCAGGACTGTTAATCTTTTGCTGCCCTTCTGATTAGAGGGCTTTTGACCAGCCAGTGGTACAGCATAGAGAACAGTGGACATCCAGCCTGCCTGGGACCCAGACAGCTGTTAGGGTAATTAGTATATTTCCCCTGCAGAGGAAAATACCAGAGGCACAAACACTCTCACCTCCGGGATGCTGAAACAGAACAATCTACAAAGAACAGCTTCAGCTGAATGCATGAAAGCCAAACTTCCTATCCTTGTGCTTTGTAAATATCTGATGTATGTGAGGCAGGACGACCCACACAGAAGAAAAATGAAAAAAAGTGCCTCTGCAGAGCAGGAGAGATACAACTGCCAAACTCTAGGGGTGCTAAGCAACTGCAGTTATGTTGTCCAGGAAGTATTGGGAAGTGTAAATAAATATTAGAAGAGAAGGAAATGCTGAAGTGCTACTAAATACACTGGGCTGATTTCAAATACATTTCACAGAACATTAGATGAGGTTCTGCACATAAAAGCTTAGTTGGTAGTGGTTTTAGTGTACTTAGTTAGGGGTATAATATTATCTAAGCTCTTTTCACACCTAAAGTCTAGGAAAGTTTTGTGCAAATGCTTTAAGTTAAACATATCCTAACTAAATGTAACAATAAATTAAAATTTGGAACACCAGAAAAGTATTTAAACACACATTGGACTGACTGGAGATCACTTCTGGTCTGTCTTGTCTTCTCTTTTAAAATCTGAAACCTAGACAAAGTTTTCTAATGTAGTATAAGATGTATAAGTTTTAGGGGTGTTTTTTAATATTGAAAATAAAACTTTGTTAAAATAAATGTCAGCCTGTTGGGATGAAGAAACACTATGTCAGTGAAAAGTAAGCAACAAAAGTCTTTGAGCCTACCACAGAAGTTTTACTGAGTAACTTGACAAAAAAAGGGTATCTGTTACAAGAAAACAGGTCCAGGCTTGCTGAAATACATTTGAGCAAGTCTAGGCATGCCCTACCTTAGTTTTATAAACTGTACCATCAGCCAGCTGTGCTGCTCAAAAGCAACAGAACATAGTTCTTAAAGCTGTTCAGAAGATAAGTCCTTGCCATGGTGATGTAGAAAAACACATGGTGATATATAGAGGCAAATGAGCAGGGATTTTGCAATTGTTGAGAGTCTAATGTAGCACCAGAGGCATTTTTGTTTTAAATTCACAGCCTTTCTAGGAAAGAAAGTACAGGTTGTGAATGTTCATACTTTCAGCAGTTGTTTTCTGTGGGGCACACAGCAAGCCACCCTCTGTCTATGCATTCCAATGGGTTTCCAAGGCCACAGTCAGATGCTGTTCTCCAGGTCTAACTGTGCTGACTGGAAATGGTACTGTCCCTGCATCCCCAGTCAGAAGCACTGCCCCACAGCTCTGCTGGCTGGGGGCACTTCAGATGCTTCATACCCTACCACAGGTAAAGTCACCTAACTCACCTTCACTGGCAGATCAAAATCGCTGCCTGACTCTGCCACGTGAGGTGGGGTTAACAGAGCCCTTCAGCTGGCAAACCTGTGTGAACAAGAACAGTGCTGCAACTGCAGCCCTCTAGGATGGGGCCATCTTCAGCTGACACAGCTGCTTGAAAAATGAAACCTGTGGTTTGCAAACACAGCCTCAAAATGGTCTGGGAGCAGCTCTATGTTGTGTGTCTTGGTTACTTATACCAGGTTTGTATGTAATGGCTTTATATGTGGCTTCAGGCTTCCCATCTCATTTTAGAAGTCTAAGATCATTTCCATAAAGGTCCACAAAATTAGTATAATAATATAAAACACAAGGAATTTTTAACACAGCATTCTCAAACCTAACTATTTAGAAACCAAGGGAAGACCATTGAGTGGGTCAAAACAAAATTGTCCTGTAACTGCTATCATGGAGGACTGATTTGCATCACCCTTTCCACAAAACTATTAAGCTCAAATCATGAAACAACTAGGTTCTCCTCCTCTACTGGTCCAGAACACCAGTGCACTCATGGTTATTATTTCTTTTCCAAATTCAGTAAAGATTTCCTCATGACCCAGTGGAAACCACTTAGCACTTTCAAGGACATTTTTGCCTGAAACCAAATTATAAAGATGACAGGTCATGTCCTAAAATCCCCTTTTCCCCCACTGCAGTTTTAAATTATTGATCCTGGTTGACCAAAACTCTGGATAATAATGTAGAGAATGTCTTAAAAGTGTGGTGCAGCAGTGCCTGTATCCATATCTCTTTTCATGTCCATGACAGGCGATAAAGTATTAGTTTTCTTACAAATATTTTGTTCTTCAGATACCCTGGAACCTTAATCTTCCTTCTTTGTGCTCACCAGCCTGCCTGTTTTAACCCCCCCCCCTTTCTTTCTCTCCATGTTCATTGATTCACGGGTTTTGTGCAAAAGACCAGCATAAAGCTGTGCAGTGAGGGTGTCATCATTGTAATTGGGCATCGATTATTTAAAGAGCACTGTTGTTACTTTGGTTGATGAGACCATCTCTCAGACTGACATCCACTCTGAGAACAGAAACTTGGGGTAATTTGCCAGACCCTTTTTATACCCCTTGCCAGGATTGGTTTCACCTCTTATAGATCTGCAATACTACAGTGTGGGATTAGGTCCCTGCAATGGGTGCTGCACTTGGTGCTTTGCTGAATAATAAAGACAATGTTGTGATGATCAAATATCCTTAAATATTGACCTGTAATGAGAAACATGTAAACAAGGCACAGGTTGGCTTAGATACTGAAAAAAAAGTATGCTTGGCTGTGCTGGAAAAAATAGATTTTTATTTCATTTTATTTAATTTCATTTTTTTTCCCAGAAAAACTTTCTCCCTTTCTATCATACATCATCTTGATCTTCCACTCATGCTGACAGAGAGAGGATACAAATGATTTTTAGAGCTCCACAAGGATAAAAATCAGCAGGGATTATTAAGCTCTTTCTGAGCTGGAAAATGCTATGCTTCAGCATCTGGTTAATAAATATTTATTTTGCTTCTATTTCTGTGTGTGAGTGAGATCCCATCATGTTTACTTGAACAGAGAATATTATGGCTAAAAGACACATTTCCAGAGGATTTTTTAAAGAGAATGTGTCATACCTTGGGTGAAACTGAGATTTTTAAAGAGTGAAACATCTCTCTTCTTTTTAATTTTCTTTTTTTCAGCAGCCAAAAAATATGGAAAAACTTTGAACAAAATCACATCTTGATTTTCGGACTAAGATTCCTTACAATCTAGAATGAATATAAAAGGCTCTTTTGCCAGAGGATGAACATTGGTAGGAATATGCAGCAAATATCCTTACAAGGTGGTGATGAGAAGGATGCATTGCAAGGGATGAATGTTCTGTGTAATGTGCTTTAGCCTTGGGCACAAAAGACAGTTTTAAAGTATCTGCAGCCTGGAAAGCCAGTTACAAGATAATCACAAGTTTAGTCTGTTGTTTTCTGCTGTTGACTCAGTTGTCCTAAGTCATCAACACACAGAATGGAAATGACACTTTTAACAACTTTAATATATTAAACTAAGATTAAGGAAATGTCATAGAATGTGGAAAAGTTGTGGCCGTAGCCCAGAGGTATTCATCTCAGCAGAAAGCTGGGTACAAATAGTGGAGGAATGGAAAGACCACAACAATCCCATTATAGTCAGTACTGCTGAGCAATTTAAATACAGGGGTTGCTGCCAAATTCACCACAATAAATGAATTAGATGTGTTTCCTGCCTGGGAAAAACTGAGTGGAAATATATGTACATCATATGAGTAAACTGAAAAGATATAATCTTCAAGATATTACACTGACAGATCTTTTTCGAGCCACGAATAATAGTGATAGGTGAAATTTTGTCTTAATAACTGCAGCTGTAAATCTGTGGATGGTACATTGTTAGCAGCTACTCAGATTTCTATTGATAGGGATGTAAAAATAGACCATTTTCAGCTGTTGTGTACTGCTAGCTGTTTCCGATGGGCAAAGTGCTGAATCTGCTCTGTGGTGGGTTTTTTTATTTGTGATCTAGAATTATATAGTACAGTCATACTGACATTTAATAGTGGTTTTATTATTGTCCTGAAATACTTGCTCACCAGCTGCAAAACAACAACCTTTTATTCACCCTCTCATGCTGTGTGGCTTCCCATAGATGAAATGGTATTTATGCTTGACAATATTCTACTCAGTATCTCAGGTAAGATGATGTGCTTAGCAAGAACTGAAGCCCATCAAAATGAAGGTTAATCTACGCCAAGAGATGAGCTGTCATTCAATCATTGCTAGCAAGGCTGCAGGAGTCTCAGCAAACAACAGAAATGACAGTCCTTTGGGGATGATTGGTTTATTTGTTGTTCTTTTTTTTTTTTTCCTGAGAATAATGTGTAACCAAGTTAGGGTACAGACACTTTTTAGCTGGTGGTGTAAAATAAGATGCTGCAACACCCTACAGACTTGTTTTCAGGAAAACAAACAAACATACCGATTCCCATGCTTCTCAGAGAAAGTCTGGCTAGATTGGAGTTTGGACCCTGAAACACTTGCTCAGACATCACAAATCTTGGAGTGAACAAAGAAAAGGCTGATGTTACAAGGGAGGAAATTGGCAGATGGAAGCCAAGAGAACTGCTAGCTTATGCCTTGCTATTTGTGCCTGCTGAGCTGTGTATGAGAAAAGGTGGTTTCTTTGTCTACCACTACTTTTTATTGTTTGTTTTAGGGCTTACTGCAGGAAAGAAAGTGAGTGTGATGAGAAAACGCTGACTATGGTGCAGCTGAAGTGTTTGTAAAAGGGCTAAATTCACTGCCAATGTAATTCAACATAACTGCAAGCAATGGAGCTAACCCAGGGGTGAATCTGGCACCCTTTACTTTTCAGCTGATTTGGTACACACACATTAGACAGAGCAGCTTGTATTAGTCCATTAGTGTATGCCACGTTTTTAATCCTTATTTATTGCATTCATTTTGGTTGAGAAGTACTCATTATTAGGACTAAGGGAAGTAGGAGAATTAATTTCCTTTTTTTACATTCATTTCCTCTGGACACATGCACATTTCCAGGTTTTACTTTCTGCAAGCACTCAATTTGTCTTAGGATCATCAAACCTGAGGAAGTATGGAGACACCTTCTGTCCATACTGCTATATATGGATGCTGTTCATGTTCTAGGCTGGTCAAAGCTGTCCCTGCCCTTTGACAGGGGTCTGTTCAGGCTCAGCATTGTCCAGTGCAGCTACCTGCAAACAGGCTCATACCAGGTAATTAAGTACACCGACTTGTATGTTGTTACTTGTTACTGTAGAGTCCATGAGACTGCCAGGCAAAGTCAGGAGTAATAGAAAAACTCCTGGCATGGAGAAATTTTCATGAAACCTCCAGTTTAATTGCCGTTGTTCCTGGAGTGGAGCAGGAATGGGGCACTGCATCTTTGCTGTTTCAATTTCTTGGTTTGTGCATGTTTGTGTTAGGTTTCGTGTCCCTAAGCAACCCCTTTTCTCTGCTTGTTAGTCTATCCAACAACAGCCCTTCAATGAAAATTTCCAGCATTAGATTTTGGGGAGGATACAAATATCCTTCCCTTCTAGGATACAAATTTCTCTCATTTATTTGTCTTACTTTTCTCTAGCCTGCGGCAAAAGGCTCTTGTGATGTGCGCCATTAAATATGCTTCTTTGTCAGGTTTTCTTGGGAGATTGTGAAGGAATTTTCATCCTAAGTTTCTTCTGTGGAAACTTTTTCTTGTTCCATTCAAACGTCTTCCTCTCCTTTCAATGACTGCATCTTATATTCTTACATTTTTGCCCTATGCTTCATTTTCTATGCTGAAAATCACAGAATATGGCAAGAAATAATATATTTTGAGATTTCTTTTCGACATAAATTTTAGTGGGATTTTTTGGTGGCAAACGGTCATGTTGGGTTCTAGTTCATTTTCAAAAGGCCCATAAAGAACCAGCAGAGATGAAGGGTACAAAAAAAGCTCCTGGTAGTTTTGAGATGACATCTTTACACACACAACTCATCAATATTACTGCTTAGGGCCTGAACTCTTCCCATCCCACCTGAATTCCCTTCTGGAGATGAAAAAGGCCACTCTCTGTGCTGAATGCTTCAAGCCCAAGAAGATTCATACTTAGACAGCACAACTGAGCCAACTAGCCTAATGGAAAGTTTACATGAAGTTTGCCTTATTCTTTCACAGCTATCATATGGTCTCATGCCATGTGATAAACCATGGACATTGTTGGAAACTCATGCAAATAGTTTCAATCAGGAGCAGTAAGAAGTCAGAACAGTTTAATGGCAGGATGATTTATAGATCCTTTAAAAAATTCACTCTCCTTTTCTTGTCCAGATTCACTTATGTTGGATAAAAAAAGTAATTCTGGGTGGTTTAGAGTGATTAGATTATCAAAGCCTTGTAACCTGGAAAGGAAGATGCTAGAAATTCAGATGCGCACAATGTAGTGGCTGTTCATTCTCTAATTGGAAGAATTATCTTATGTGGTTTACTGGTAGTAGATTTAATAATAAAAGACCTAAGCAAGCTTTGGCAAGCATAAGAGTTATTGTTGGGTGAATATAGGGGAAATGTATTTATAAGAATGTTTGTGAATTCTTAATTGTATTTTACACAATTTTTTTTCCACTCTTTTTGTTAACTTTTTCCATCTAGTCAACTGGGGAAAGATGTTTTTCTCTAAATGTGAACAGAAAGTACATTTTAGGCCTGATTGTTGTTTAATTATGAAATAAAAAAGAAATTAATGAGAAAATAATGTGTTTATTGGAAATAAAATGCAGAAAGAAAGTTGAGGTCAGCCAAATGAGGTGGATAAGGTCTATCTAGACTGACCTACCTCCATACAAGCCAGTTCCAGTCCTGGGATCAGGACAGCCAGGTCAGCACAGAGCTGTGCCAACTGAACTGAGCTAACTCATTTATACAACCCCTGGGAGCTGAATGAGTACACAGAGTGGCACCATGCCAGGCAGACATACTGTCCTTTTTCCTGGGCTGTCTTGGCTATCTTTCCCATGACATGGCATTGTGTAACGTAGATGTGTCCTTAGGTGACCAACCAGCACACTCAGCAAGCAAATCCCAAACAGCAAATGCTCACACAAAGGGTTGTAATCATTTATGAATGCTCTGTGAGCACTGATATTTGTTCAGATGAACTACTAAATAAGAAACAAAAGGGAAAAATCTGGGACCTCATTATACATAAGATATTAGCAGAGACAGGAGCTAATTTCAATCCTCTCTTCCCAGTTTGTTGCCTGCTGGCATATCAGCCAGTTGCCAAAAGTATAACTCCATTTTCTGAGTCTAGTTTTAATATTCAGAGGCATTTTATCTTGAATCATTTTTAAAAACTCTTACTTGTATGGTACCGCATGCAATACATTGTGTCCTCACTTTTAAGTGTGAAATATACAACAGTTGCTTTTGATATATTTCAAGCACACTGTTGTGTTCACCCATACAGAAACCCTTTAGCGAGTTCTGCTGTTCTATTCATCTTAATGCAAAGGCCTGTTTGGAGTTTCACACTCTTCAGTCATTACTTATATGCTGCAGCACACAGTGCATTACTCAGTGGTGCCTGAAGATCTTTCAATCTTGCCCAAAAAGGTTTATTTTTAGATTGCAAGCATTAATAACAATTCAAATTGACAGAAGCCTTTGACAATACCCTTGGAGGTACATGCATGTGTGCATGTATTTTTGAAGGGAAGAGACCCAAGCACAGGCTTGTTTGTCATACTTAAGGCCAGGTTTTTCCATTGTTGTAACACCAATGTTTTGCCAGAAAAGGACTTGTTGTGTTGTGTTGTAAATTGAAGTAGATAAAGCATTTGGAATTTTCCAGTTACATCAAATTGCTTCATCTCCATAGGTGATCTTCAGAAAAAATGAAAAAAATTTCCATGCAAAAATATAATAAATTGTTTGGAAACATTAAATATTGGTCTTAGAAAACCTTTCATACATAGTCTTTTCCCAAGACATAACTAGAAGTAGATAATTTAGAAAAACTTATTTCTAAACCCAGCAATCATTTTTTTGTCCCAGATTTTTATAGATGGAGTCATGTAATACTGATTTTCCCTAATTCAAGAATGAAGCTACTTTGGTCCTGTCAACCAGTGCAGTGAAATCAGAAGGCCCAGGTAATATGAGGCATCATCTTTTTCCTCTGCCATTTTCTTTCTTCAGCAGAGAGTGATGGCTCTATTTTATTGCTTTGTAAAGTGCTTTGAGATTTAAGTATGACTCGAAGCTTGTGTAAGTGTCAAGTGCAACCACATTTCTAATATCTAATTAGACTGAATTCTACTCCTACATATACAAATATAATTCCTGTTAAATTCAGCAGAATGTCACAGGAAATAAGAGAGAAGTTTATACATTTAGCAACTGATAGACTAGTCGATTTTCAACCTGTATAATAAAGATTTTTACATCTAAGTAATACTTAACCTGAAGCATACTGATGGACTGAATTTTGATGGAGAATTTCCATTCTTTATTGGATGCAGGGGGAAACAGGATGGAGAAAAGGCTGAAGTACTTTGTCTCAGTCTTTAGTAGTAAGGCTAGTTTTTCTCAGGGCACACAGGCTCCTGAGCTGGAAGACAGGGATGGGGAGCAGAAGGAAGGTTCCACAATCCAAGGAGAAATGATCAGTGATCTGCTACACCTGTAAGAGACACACAGGTTAATGAGGTAGAGGTTGAGGGGATTGAGTACACTGACAGAAATGCTCATTGAGCCATCATTCATCAGCAGTCCTGGAAAACCTGAGGGGGTCCAAGTTGGCTGGCTGATAGCCAGTGTGACACCCCTCTAGCAGAAGGGTTAGAAATAGGATCTGGGAAACTAGAGGCCTGTCAGCCTTTACCTCAGTGCCAGGGAAGGTCATGGAGCAGATCACCTTGAGGGTCATTATGCAGCATGTACAGAACAACCAGAGGATCAGGCCCTGCTTGACCAACATGATTTCCTTCTATGACCACGTGACCCACCTAATGGATGAGGGAAAGGCTCTGGATGTGTCTACCTGGACTTCAGTAAAGCCTCTGATACTGTCTCCCACAGCATTCTCTTGGAGAAGCTGGCAGATCATGGCTTCGGCAGGTGCACTCTTCACTGAGTGAAGAAAACTGGATGTCTGGGGCCAGAGAGCAGTGAATGAACATCCAGCTGGGGCTGCTCAGCAGGTGTTCCCCAGGGGCCAAAACTGATCCCAGGCCTGTTTAATATTTTTGTTGTTGACCTCAACTAGGGGACCAAGAGCCCTTCAACCAGTTTGCAGATGACACCAAATTGGGAAGGAGTGTTAATCTGCTGGAGGGCAGGAAGACTCTGCAAAGGGATCTGGACAGGCCAGATTAATGGGCTGAGGCAAATTTTATGGGGTTCAACAAGACCAAGTACTGGATCCTGCCCTTCAGTCACAACAACCCCAGGCAGTCCTACAGGCTGGGGCAGAGTGGCTGGAAAGCTGCCCAGCAGGAAAGGATCTGCAGGTGCTGTTTGACAGTGACTGAACATGAGCCAGTTGTGCCCAGGGGGCTGAGAAGGCCAAAGGCACCTGGCCTGTACCAGCAATAGTGTGGCCAGCAGGAGCAGGGCAGTGATTGTCACCCTGTACTGGGCACTGGTGAGGCCACTTGAATGCTGTGTTCAGTTCTGGGCCCCTCACTGCAAGGAAGACATTGAGGTGCTGGAGTGTGTCCAGAGAAGGGCAATGGAGCTGGGGAAGGGTCCAGAGCACAGGTCCTGTGAGGGGCAGCTGAGGGAGCTGAGGGTGTTTAGCCACCACAAAAGGAGGCTGAGAAGAGATCTTATCGCTCTCTACAACCTTATCTTAAAAAAGGTTGTAACTGGTGGGGGCCAGTCTCTTCTCCCAGACAAGTGATAGGATGAGAGTAAATGGCCTCAAATTATGCTAGAAGAGATTTGGATTTGATAGTAGGAAAAGTTTCTTCATCAAAATGTTGTCAAGCTCTGAAATTGGCTTCCCAGTAAAGTGGTGGAGTCACTGTCCCCAGGCGTATGTGAAAGATTTGTGGCACTTAGGGACATGGTTTGATGCTGGATTTGTCATTGTAAGGTTAAAAGCTGGACTTAATGATCTCAACAGTCTTTTTCCAACTGAAGCCATTCTGTTCTGGTTTTGTATTTAATTTCTGTCCTGTATGTTCTTATGAGAGTCAGTCTTTTAGAGGCCTCAGACCTTGGACGTCTGTAATTTTATGCCCAGTGAGGCTGTGGGATCTGCTCACACTGTGACCTGTGGACAGAGGGATGTCAGCCCTGGCAGCCCTGCCCAGGGCTCACCAAACATGGCACTCTTGGAGAAGTCAAGGAGAAGTGCCAGCCCTGCAGCTGATGAGCAGCCATGCTGAGCCTCTCTGGGTGCATTCAGTAGCCAAATCCCAAGTGTAGAGAAAAGTCATGTTCCTGTGCTGGGAAGAAAGTAGCTGCCAGAGCTATTGGGAAAGAGATAAAGTCTTTGTCAGCCCCTCAGGAAACAGATATCTGAAATGACCAGCTTGATGTTTGTGGAATTGAGGCCAAAACGACATAGAATTTACTGCAAATCAATGTGTTGTTGCAACATCTATATCTTTCTACTCCTAGTGAAAAAATTCAAGCTTCTCAGACCCTGTTTTAAAACTGTAAGGTGACACAAAGTTTAAATTGGAGCATTTTTTTTTTCAGTTTGGATCAGTCCATAAGATTTTTCAGATCTACAACTGAAAAATCTTATGGACTTTTCTCTCTATACGTAGAAATTATTATAAATATTATTTAGGTTTCGTGAACACTCCCAGCAATTCCTCTGCTTCAGCTACTTCTCTCAGAGCAAATAAATATTTGCAACAAGTAGAGCTGTGTGAGCTAGCATAGGGAAAAAAAAGACAAAAAACCTGGCAAGCAAGTTCTCTCTTTCTTTGAAAATTCTCCAACACCATGAATCCTGTGAGAGCTTAATTAAAATGAAAAGGGAATTTTCAAAAGGAGGAAACAAAATAAACTTTTTTTAATGCTATTTTTGTTCTGAGTTCAGAAAATCTCTTTCTCTTTTTCAACTGGTTTCCCCAAAACATAAATATTGGCAGCTTTAAGGTTTGTTTTTCATCCTCTTGAGCAAGAAGCAGTGAGTTCAAAAGCTTTTTACAGTGAAGCTTAGAGGGTTTGCTCACCAGAGCTTGGATTTCTGACACAACAAGTGAGTCTAGAACAGTAAATATTACCATGAAATCAAAGTTGCCATTTCAAGGGAATTATGATTAAATGGTAATACTCTGCTGATAATTACAGGAACCTTGTTTTTTTCAGACACAGCAGTGCCTAAGGGTCAAGGTCAACCAAACGCAGCACATCTTAGGCTCACATGATTAAAGGATATTTCTGCAGTCAATCTCACTCAAAAAGCAATCACTTCTCACTCTCATCCACCTCTCTTTAACCAGTGGCTGGGTGTTGCTTTAACACAAGTCCAGATCAATATTTGATTGTTTCAGTCCATACAACACTTACGTGCACCAGCCATCTGCTGGTAAAACACTACTAGTTGATATTTCAAAGTTTTAGAGACAGAAATTGCTGAAACTTTAAATGGGTTTTTTGGGTATCAACATTCTTGGCAAAAAATGCATGAGCCCCTTCGGCCCAAAGCAAAAACAAAATCAAAAACAATTACAAGCCAATATTTAAGTGTCAAAATTTTCAAACTATCTGAGTGACAAAATGGTCCATATATATCAGCTTGCTTCAGCCACCTCTGCAGTAGATTGGCATTGAAATGTGGAAACTTGCATATTAACTATTAATGCAAACACTATTGCAGAATCCTGTGTGACCTGCTTTAGGTGACACTGCCTTGGCAGCGGGGTTGGACTAGATGATCTCCAGAGGTCCCTTCCACCCCTAACCATTTTGTGATTCTGTGAATCCTTTCCAGCTGCACAGTATAAATCAATAAATGATTGCAGTTGCTGTTGCGGGTTTTCAAAGGCTCTGGATGTACATGGTGGTTTTCTGCTCAGTCGTGAGCTGTTCTGAGCATGATGTGATTGTGCATGAGAGCACACTCACAGCATGTGCAGCAGAGAGACTGGTGGTATTGCACATTTGATGTAGTGTTCAATCTTCTGATCTAAGCAAGACAGCGTAAGGGCTTGTGGGAAAGCGTGGAGCCGGCTTTGAGGTTTGCTTTTACACAGTAGAGTGTTACACCTCACCAAAGGCATCCTGCAGAGCTCAGTCTTACTGCCTGTGACATTGCACTTGAGCAGATCAGCCCTAAAAACACATATGCAGAGTCATTTATGTGTCCAGTGTCAAACACAGTAAATAACAGGGGCAGGTTCTTATTAAAATTGGAGAGGGACCTGGCCCCATGGACTCATCCCTCTAGACAGCACTGCTGCATTCATTCAGAAGTTCCCTTAAAGTGCTTTTAAGTAAATGTATTTTCCTGTGCACTGCTTGCCAGTCCTATATGTGGTGAACATCTTTCCAGTTGTGGAAGAAAGTGCTGTGCATGTGTTTTTTCTTCCAGAGGTCATTAATGGGACAAAAAAATCAGTCTTCTAGATGACTCGCTTAGGATTTTAAAAACATGGACTGTGCTAGACTTATTTTAAATATTGATGGCACGATTTAGTCAAGGTTGTCTGAGGATAACAGTGGCTTATGCAACTAGTAAGAGCACGGCTACGTGCTGATAGATTTCTCTATTTCACAGGATTTTTTTTAGTAGCTGGTCCAAAGGCCAGCCCATTCTTTCCCCATTTATTTGTAATTTAACCTGGGTATTTCATGAATAATAAAAATGAACAGAAATTAGCTCATCATCCCATAAATAAAAAACATTTCTAATTAAAAACTATGTATATGGGTCATACATTACAGAAGGAAGCATAAGTCAAGCATCATTCTTCTTGATTTGTTCCAGGTCACTGTTTTTCTCTGCGTGGCTGCAAAACACTAATGGATTGTCATGATAAAAATTCACTTTTGTACCCATCAGTTATATTGCACTTTTAATGTCTATTTTACTTAATGTATCTTGATTATAGCCCACTTGTAGTTGCAAACACGCCGTACTTTATTAGAATAAAATTTTATCGGTTTTGGTGCTGTAAATGAGAGAAGATGTAGAGAGTTTTCTTTGCAAAACTGTTAGTTTTAACATATGTTAGCACAGTAAATTCATTCAAGACATTTTTTGAGTGCACATTCCTCTTAGAGTCAGTTTTCTAGACACTGCAATTGGTCCCTCAAATCTAAGTTGTTTTTATTGGCATTAACAGAAAGCTTCTATAGCAGAAATGTTTTAGAAAGACAAAGTCAGTAGGGAAGATTTTTTGTGCTTCAAGGAACATTGAAGATGGGTACATGAAAAGGGAGCTGGAAATGGGACCTAAGCAGATGTCTTCTAATATAAGCATTGTTTGATAACCAATGAAAGACGAGATTTTGGACTACTCTGGCATTCTGTTGTTAAAAAAGAAAATTTTGAAGAGGAAAGATGTGATAATAAATATTGAAAAGAAAATGTCAATAGAATACATCTCCAGAGCAGATGATCTATGCTGTAATTATTAACCTTTTTTCTGTTTCTGACTCTCTTGTAGATCAAATATTTTCAAGCAACTCCAGATACAAGTATCAATAGTAGATGAACGAACTGGTAGGCATTATGATTCTTAATTTGGGAACATTTGGTCTGATGGAATCAATACTCTGGCAGCACCTTGAGGCCTGAGGTGGATCACAGTGTTACCTGAAATAAAGAGAAAAATATTGGCTCAAAGAGCATCCAAATCAGGTATTAGATGGCTGTACCAGACAGACGGGTAACATCAAGACAACCCTGACAAATGTAAAGCATTACAGTTACACTACTGGCCAGCCTCCTGTTGCCAAATGTTTCATAAATTTTGTGTGATTAATATACTGAATGCCATTCTGCATTGTCTCTTCTTAGCAAGTTCCATGATCTTTTAAATCTGTGTATTCTGTGGGTGTTTCACCTATCATAGTGCCTGACACCTCTGTAGCTAACAGTGGCACACCCAAGATGTGTTTGAAAAGCCTTGGGGCAGAGGAGGGGGACACAGTAACTCCACAAACACTGCTCACAACAACTGAGCTTGTGGCAGGGCTGTTCATGTCATCCCCGTGAGTCACAGAATTCCTCTGCTCTTCACCTCAACTTGGGTTGGACTTGAGTTGCCATTGTACACTACAAGCTCATACAGAGCCCCTACACCTGCCAGCTGTGTCATGCCTTGTGACACATCTCCTCTTCACATAATGTTCTGGAGGCTTAATCATAAACATTTCATCGGGCGCCCATCCTTTGGAAATCCTAGTAACTGTCAACTCTATTTTAGTCCTGGGAATGGTAACACTCCCTCAAATCAACCCACTCTAGAAATAGTTTCTAATTAGCAAACCTAGTGGAATTGAGGCTCCCAAGCCAAAAAACTGCTTTTGGAAAATCACTCTCAAAAATGGAATTGGTAGGCAAACACCCTCAACTTTTTTCTGAAGCTTTTTTTTTTAGGGTGGGAATAAAAAAGTAGCATTAACTTTTTCAGGCATAGGGAAAGAGCAGCTTCTGGGCTAACAGTGAAGGCTTTCACCCAGGATAAAAAATACTAGACTGCTACACTCTAGTTCAAAGGACAGTTTTCCTAATTTACATGGCATACATTTGGGAAAAGAGATTCATCCCTTTAAGGTGAATGTCCTAGACAGAGAGCTGTAGACTTGAATATAGGTCAATTTTTTTTATTATCTCTCTAGATGGATATTTAATTAAACATATGCAATCTGGGAGAGTGCAAAGGCAAAGGGCTGAGAATACCTCCATCCATAGATTTCCCTAAGTTGTCGGGTTTGGGCATCTCCCAGTGGTAGATGGGAGTGGTGGTTTCACTTTCCTTGGGAAGAAGGCAGGTTTCCTTCAACATCTGTGAACAATTTAACTGGCTAACTTTTACTGAATAAAAAGGGACATGTATTCCAAAGCTTTGGTTGACTCAGTGGTAGCTTCTGAAAAAAAGGCATTAGGCACCCAACTGCAGAACCAGGCTCAGGGGTGAGCAGTGGGAACCACTCAACCCAGGCTAAGGGACCTACATTTAGGGCACATATTTTTCCTCCTGCACAATATGTGACCTTTTGGCAATCTGAGTCTTAGCAGATTAACTTTTAGATGCATGCTTAACCAATCCATCATTCTTGGAGCCTAGGGCTGTCGTTTGAGAGCTGTGAATCCCATTAAGCTTCCACACACCTAAAGGTTAAGAATCACGAGGTTGTGATTCATCCCATTCCTTCTGGAGTTATGTTGTTATGGAAAGAAGCAGTGGTTGGAAGAGGGGAAAGCAATGGCTGGGAGGGGTTGTTCCTTCAAACTTCTAGCAAATTGAACCTAAACAGAGGAAAGAGTCATTGCCCAGACAGACAGATGCTGGGGAAAGCAATGAGATGGATCATGATGCAGATTTAACATATTCACCTAGTCTTCTTGGAAGTACTCCCACACCCAGGGGATAGCTTTAGCCGAGTGGAACACAGTGCCAATGGGATCTCTGTCCATCTGTCCTGATGAAGTAGGACCCCCTGGAAACAACAAATGCAACACAAATAAAATCAGATTAAATACAAATAAGAAGGAACTTGATTATCTCATACCTCTGATGAAGGCACTGCATCAGAAGGATGATAAATAATCTTGGGTACTAGAAAATGTTTATAAATTTCATTTTTAAAAGCTACTGGAGAAAATACATAAATAGCTTTAGGTGCAGAACCAAATTCACAGACCCCCCGTCCATGGCAGTGAACATTTAACAGCTTTTGGGGGCAGCACTTTCAATTTCATGTGCAAGAGGGTGCAGGTGAGGTGCACATTTTCTTCTGCCAATTTTATATCCTTTTGAACTGCCCTTGAATTCAGCCCTGTCAGGGTAGGTGTTCTGCATTACTTGTTCTGAAAGCCAGAAGTTGTGTTACTTCTAAACCAATAAAACAATTGACATGTTGCATTTTAAAAGTAGCTTTCCCAAAGTGCTGGATTCTAATCTCAAGAGTATTATGGATAGGTTATAATAGAACTTGAAAATCTGACCACCCCTTCACTCAACTATGACCAACCCATAGTTATTGGGGATTTCAGGTTATGCAACTGTTCGTACACATTGCATATCTGAGAGCTGAAGTTAGCCTTGAACTGGAAAAGAGTTAAATAAGTCAGTCTCATTTCTTGGTAAAACCCCAGGCTCCTTGTGACACTACTAGATTGTCTGAGTCATACCTTCATATGTATAAACTGTAGCTAGTGTTTTCACACATTTCAGGATAAAAATAAATGTATTGTAAGACATTTGTTCAAGGAAATTTGCCATCTTCTAAGTACAAGTTTTTGCTCTTCTGGTTATCAATTGAAATGAAAGGTTGCAACAAGATACTGACAAGGTTTCGGGTTTTTCTAAGTTGAGTGTTTTGGTTTTGGGGGATTTTTAGCATAGGATTGGTCTATTGCATAAGGTTCCAAAAAGTTTTTAAATGGAATTGAAGTTTTTCCACGTCTTTTTAAAATGTGCTGAGAAAGATACATTTTCAGCACTTAAAGAAATTAAATGTAAAAACTATTTTTCGAAGATGTTCCAAACTTCTGTAAAAAAAAAAAAATCTTTTCAGTTTTATATTGCAAATTTAATTTCATACAGTAAGTACTATAATGTAAACCTGTGCTTTGGAAATGCTGCAGTTCTTTTAAACAAATGGCTGTAAAATCCATTTGTATAAATTCTGAGACATACTGGGAAAAAACCTACAGTTTATGAATATGAAGGTATGACTCAGCCAGCCTATTAGTATCACAAGGAGCCTAAGGTTTTGTGAAGAAACTGAATTAATATTTGTTCAACACTTTGAAAATGTAAAGAGCAGTGTAAGTAATTTCTAATTGTTGGCTTTACTATTAAAAATTGGAATGAATGCCTGTGCAAAATTATTATATTTTGGGGTAATTCATGGGAGAGTCGACAGGTAAGATAGAAACTTGGTGGAAGCCTCACATTTCATAATCTGAATAGGGCAGTTGGTGGGACTTGAACATTGCACCATCATCTGCAGTTCCCTTGCACAACACTCACCTGAGCTGCAGTGCTACATCAGGAAGCCCCACTGAGTGCCTTGAGCATATACCTGAACATGAGGGTTATGAGAGAGAAGGAATTAAAGACCAAAACTTTTAATATTTAGGTAGTATCATACTTAATATTTAAGGGCTTGATCCACACTTCGTTAAAGTTCATGAGTGCTCTGCGACCTCTGGAGAACAGAAATCAGGTGAATATCCATACCCTTCAGAAAAAAATTAAGACTCTTCTTGCTCTTTATATCTCCTGGTGAATCCTGAATTCTTCTCTGTCTTGTGTTAGTGGAACATATCTACTCCCAAAAAGACTAAAGTTTGATGATCTGGGAGTGTCTTGAATCACCAAGAAACCCTTGACCCTTCCTGGCCTTCAGCCTCTTAGAGAGGCTGAGAGGAGAGCAGAGTCTGGACTGGCGACTTTTTGCAAGATTACTGTGACCATTAAGATAGGATAAAAAAGAAAAAAAAAATATACCAGTGGTCATATTCAAATAGAAGGAATAATCACAACATCTAGTCTGGGCAGCCTTATCTATTGTTTTAAAGCCCCTCTAAGGATTTAGGCAAGGGAACTCATCTTATGGACTATGGTTAGATGCAGGAATGAATAACAATTTTTAATATGAAAATATTAATTGACTTGTGGATAAAGTCTGTTACTGCAGCAGTTCTAAGTAGTGCATTATTCAAGACCAGATACATTGAAAATGAAAATAATGAGCTTCAGAGGGAGTTTTAACACCCCTTGGGTTAAACAGAAGCTTAAACAAAGATTTTCAAGATTACACTTTTCTGCCTAGATACCTCAGTTCTGCCTAAATTCCATATTTGGCATCAAAGTCCTTCTTGGACTTGGCTCCAGGTACTTCCCTGCACTGGGAAGTTATACATATGGTCCTTAAAATACAGCAGCTGATGTGTTTGAGTTTTAGTGGCTAACTCAATGATTATCTGATCCCACTCTATTGATAGAAAACACATGCTTCAGGCAATACCATAAAATTCACAGCCAGTGAGTTATACAGGCACCAAACAAAACACTCAGATAAATCTCAAGTATTTAGTGCATACAGTAAGTAGCTGATTTCATTTCTCAGCTGCCGTAGATTTATTTATTATAAGGATATTATTGAAAATCATTTTGAATTATTTATGAAGGTCATATAGATTCAGTGTAATGTTGAAAAAATGCTGTTAATTTATCACAGAGAGTAGATGTGGCCCAAAGTCTTGCTCGCAGTATTATTTCTTTTCTTTTAACACACAAAAACCATGTCAGTGCAGAAGACCTCTGCCCTTTTAGCTATTCATTAGAGAATGACGACCAAAATCAGAACCCACCTTGCTTAACTGACCTTCTGAGAAATCACTACTGCTCTAGCTGTGCCTTTTTTGGGTTGGATGGATGGTTGCCATGCCAGCATCTTTATGCAAAGCCCTAAAGATACTCCCAAGCCATCAAAAATTTTCTGTGGCAGGTTAATAAATGCAAGCCTTTCTTAAGCAGTCAATACTTTAAAAAAAAATGCCCATCCAAGCACATACACTGATATCTCCAGTAGTGTTTTTCCATGAAGGTTTTCTGGGGAATATCAATTCAGCCAGGAGACTGAGCAGAAGAGGTTTATCCTACTGCTTATTCTCACTATCTCAAGGACCAAGTTCAAAACAGTGCTTTGAGTGATGTGCTTAGGTTGAATTCTGCTTCCAGCTTTTGAGCACCCTACCCATCTCCTATCTGCATCTTAACAAATTTGAAAGTGGCTCCTGTGTGAGTACAGGTAAATCTGTCTGTGCTCACATATTTTCTGCTTCAGGGGCTAAGGCTATTAACCAAAGTGCCAGGAACAGCAGGATTTACTTTCTGAACTGATCATGCATAAGAACAAGGACTTGCTCTCCACTGCCAGTGTCAAAGTATTGAGAGCCAGGTTTTAACACCAGCTGTGAAACTCTTTGAGTAATAAGGGGTCCCAGGAGTGGGGGAATGCATGTGGGGCCCTAGCACTTGCTGCTGGGATATTGATGTTGATTTCTGAGATTCTTAATTGCTTGATTGAGCCAGAAGGAATACCTGTGCCAGGATGCTCTGTTTAACATATACTATATAAATATCCTAATTTATTTAATTCAAATATAAAGTATTTTATCAAAAATATCCAGCACTAGTATTCACTTTATCCTTTGTTTTCATTCTAATATTGCTGCTCAAATTAAAGAGCTAATTATTATCCCTGAATATCCATTAGAGATTCTGTTCAGCTTGCCAGGAACCTTGTTTTTTATAAATTAAACTAAATTTGCTGCTGGAATTCTTTGCTTTTGGATTTTTAAATCACTGTCACAGTTCTCAGGGGCCCTTCTGAACTCACCAAGAACCCCAGTAGACACCCAATGGCATGGCGTCCTCACCTAACCAGGTCTCCTCCACATTCCTGCTTTTGCTGAAAAGCACACTGGGCCTTATTGGACAAAGAATTGGCAATATTTGTTCACATCATTCTCCAACAAAGACTCTCACTCAGTCGTGTTTCCATTCAGTGGTTATTGGTTTAGAGTCCCACACACTGTCTGGGAGTTTATGACCCTCATTCCTAGGACAAAGTTCAAAGAACTCTGGATCACTCACTTGCAGACAGCTGCTCATAACTTATCCAAACTCTACTAACACAAAGCATGCTTTTACTTGCAGAGAAGATGAATAATGGCTGTGCTTTAACTTTTTTATTTGCCCTCCAATATCAATAACATTTAATTTGCCAGGAATATTGTCTTACATTATTATCCTTCTAACATAGAGGTTAATGATTTTATCAAAAGCCAGCCAAGTCAAATGAAATAATACTGTGTTGCTAACTGTTCTCTTGCCATTTGTTTTAAGAAAAAAATGTCTTATATTGCCCAATAATATTACTTATACTATTGCAAAACATATAATTCTGAAGATAAAGCTGACCAGATATGACAACAGTACTTTCCCTCTCTTTTAGCTCTATAAGTATACATTTATAGGTTCACAATGAACTGGTCACCCCTGCAAATTGCTGTTGAGAAAACTGAAACTGCCAGTAGATAAATCAACCCTTGTTTGTTAATCAACTTTGCATCATTAAAATTCATCTAAACATCAATTTAGAAACAACAGATGTACCCATGCGCAGAATACATCACTGTTTCAGTTACACTTCCCTCCAGTCAATCATAAACACTATTTGCACACATTGGTAGTTTGTTCTAACTCGTGACACTTTTAAGGCCTGAGCTATAGCAGTGGTAGGTTGCTCCTGGTGATCATTTCACCCCAAATAAAAGGCAGAAGTGGCTTGGCAACATTCTTAGTCAGAATGTCCTTAGTCAGAAGCCCAAAGCAGTCTCTCCTTGTCGGTACCTTAACTTTATGAGAGCCATCATCCACAGATTAGCTAGGGCTGACATCTCTGTGCATGCCAAGGTATCTCTTACAGCAGAGTCTCTAAACTGTGCAATGTCACCTTATTTTCACTTGTTGTATTGCTTGTCTTATCATCAGTTTCCATTGCCCCAAGAGCAGAGCCAAAGAGCATCCTTCAAAACTGGTAAAGTCAGCACCATTTATTTTGGGAAAGAACAGTAGTTTATATTTAATCATGGTTTATTATCTGTCTACTCAAGGTTTTGTATTGCTCCTGTCATTGTAGCAGCTGAGTGTTTTACACATTAAAAGGTTTGGCAATAGTTTAATTCCCAGAGGACCTCATGGAGCCCCTGGCTCTGCTCCCTGCTATTATATTCAATAGCTAAGATTTCTGAGGGACCTGTGGGTTTAGGTGCTTTACCCTCAAAGAGATTGAATGTAAATTTTGCATTTCAGCCCTTTAGGCTGTTTTGAAAGACCCTTCCCATACCTTTCTAGGAAAGAAGGGAAATGAAAACAGCCAGTGTGCAACACAGGAAATATTAGTGAACTGAGGATTTTCCTATATGCTTCCATCAGCTTTTGCTCCTAGTTTTCATTCACCCCAGTTCTCTTCCTGAAACCTGTGGAGAGTGTATGATATAACAAATGAAATTTGTCCCTTCATTACAAATGGCAAAGTAATGTTCATTCCTAAGTCTTTGCTCAAGGAAGACACTTCGTACACTGGAGGAGGAGGTCAGTGCTCTCCATACCCACCCTTTGAATGGCTCTGGCCCCCTCTCCAGACTGAAGAGTCAGAAAGAAAAAGTACAGAGAGTATCAAATAAGCAAATTTAGGCTACATGTTGCCAGTATAAACTTTTGGGCACACTTAAGCAAATCATTTAATAGCACAAACCAGCATTGCACAACACATCAGGAGAGGAACAGCCCATATTCCACTGAAGCTGCAGGAGGATATGCAGATAAGACTAATGTAATTACCAGATCAGTAATTTAGTCAGAATGCTAATACTCCTAATCTCAAAAAAAAAATCCCAAAACAAAACACCAGCCCCACCCCTAAGAGAAAAGAAAACAGCCTCACATCCTCAAGGGATATTAATGCACAGAAGTGGTTAAAACCTCAAGTTTTATGTCTCATTTGAAAGATCAACACAGTTGTTCTGGGCTAGACAGTGTAAAACTTTCCACAGAATTAAGTGACAAACAAATCATTATTCCATTTTATATCCACTAGGAGCAATAAACAGTGAGGCCTCACAGCTCCTGTAGTGTCTGAGTAATTCTAAAAATTTCAGGACTGCAGCATGTAAGTGGTAAAACATCTGTTCAGTGTGGAGGGTTGTATATATTCTTTGTAGTTGTTTTTGTCATCTCTTGCTGATAAATAGTTTTGGGACTCCCTTTGTATAGGAATGGCTAAATTGAGAGTTTACTTTTTCAATATCTTGTTTGACTCTTAAAAGTGGAATTATCAAGTCCTCAGGCTCTTTTCCACTCCTAGATGTCAACATTTTAAAACTGTTTGAAAAGCTTTTTACATCAAAATATTATGGTCAGTTTTATAGATGGATACCACATGCCATGACTTGACCTTACTCCTAAAGTCTTTCGGTATGATGTTTCTAAAGAGCTAATATTATTATCTACATAGGCAGACCCTGAAATTGTATACAAATTTAAGAAGCCTGTATTGTTTCTAGGGCTGGATAACAGGTTCAGGTTCTTGGTTGAGAATACTACACAAATATTGACATAACTTTTTAAAAAACAGGTTTGGAAGTGGGAAGACTACCACAGATACCCAAGGTCTTCCTACATGTCAGGCTTTAAGTTTCTCTGAAAAGAGGTGGGTTAACTTGACCATTGGTTTCATAGCAGTCTAGAATTTCTGCTTTTCTATCTACAAAACCTGAGTTTGTGTGACATTTCTTTATGGTAGAAATTGAATTGGTCAGTGTCACCCATTGAGTTTATTGAAAAATATCTCCACTACACTAATTTGATCTTGCTTCTAATCAAGATTTTATGTTTTTTTCATTGAAACAATTACATTGTCAAATGCCAAACAATACTAAACATACTAGTAAACAGGTAGAATTTATATTAAAAATTGATTAATTTTTCAGAAAGGAGACAACATTTTAGTCAATCAACAACTTCACTTTTCTCATTCAGATCTCATTTTATATTCACAGCAGATAAAAAAATGAAAAGGTAAAGAAAGAAAACACTGCCTTCTAACCTCAAAAAGAATTTTTCACCTAGAAAAGTTACCGTAAGCCATTCCCTTGCAAGAATTTGTAGCTTCCTACCAATCCCCCTCACAAAATAGGGCAAAATTTTACACCCTGCAGAAGGGAGGTGGATGCAGAAAGGCTTGCTGTAGTTGCCATGTATGTTCCTCTTTCAAAATGCTGTAGTACTAACAGCATGGTTTGCATGGGTGTAAAGTATAATACTACACAATGTAGCAGAGTTCCTTGCCTCTGCAGCAGGCACTAGTGACATATGTTATGTCACTTGAGACAGAAGAATTAAACTTATGTTGCTATTTTGAAGTTGTTCATGTCTATCTGAATTGTTTACAGAGGGGAAAAAACAACTTCTTGCAATAAATTTGTGGAGCAATATACTGCTACATAGGACAGAGGGGATCTGTCTTAGTTTCTCCCCTAGAAAGTGGAAATACATTGTGCAGCTGCTAACAAAATTCAGACTCTTTTCTTTCAGGAGATGCATTGTGTTTCACATATTACTGTTTGTTATTTATTAATTGCAGTTTCTCACCAAGGGCATTACTTAACAGTGTGGGAGCAAGTTTTCAATATGAGATTGACCTGTGATTTACCAGGGTGAAAAGCTAATGAAGTCAGCAGGAGTAACCAGAATGAGGGGGGACTTCTAAAACTCTCACGCTTTTAAAATCCTCTCAGAGTAAAATTAATTCGCTGGCTCTTCTCACCTCTGCAAGCCACTTTGATGGCAAAGAAATGGTGGGTAAGAAAAGGAATGTATTTCCTGAGGTTCTGAATTGATTTATATACAGGTCATGCAAGTTTATGTAACCTGGGCATACTGCATGCTTCATATTTCAGAAAGGAAATCTGAAGTATTAGAGGCTGTTCTTGATACTGCGGCACTCAATTTTTTTTCTAGATTTTTCTTGGGAAAAGAATACATTGAATTTCCAGAAAAGGAAGTCTAGAGTGTGATGTGATGAGTGGATTTTTTTAGGTTGCTTTCAGTGAGAAGAGATTTTAGGGTGGGAATGTTGGGAAGTAATTTCATCATCTTTTGGGAGCCTGCTATCAGTGGTATTCAGGTTATAGTCAGATATCATGCTGCAGATGCTTCAGTTGAGCAAGAGAAACAGCTCTTATGACTCCAAGAAAGGAGAAGAACTAACTGGTTCAGAGTGAATGAGAGCACCATCAGTGGGACAAGCCTTCTGTAACCTGAATATATATCCATCATGCCACTCTCTCCTAAAAAGAATATCAAGTTGTTTTCCCTGGATGCTAATTTCTCATCTCATTCTCCTCCTCCAGCACCTTCCTAAAAGTATTTCAAAACATCCATATTCAGATAGTTATAGCACAAATAGATTCCTCCTGAGGGACTGGAACCAAAGAAGTCAGGGACTTCAAGCAACCAGTCTGCTTATTTTTGAGATTTGCAGAGGTTTAGTGTAGGATACAAAGAAAGAAAAGAAAATAATAGAATACCCAGCACCAAAACATGATGACAGTCAGTTATCTTTTAAAAGGTAGTTAAAAGTACTAATCCTATTTTCGGCACTTTGTGTAATCACCATGAACTAAATGGCCATTAGAGCACTTTTCTAACAGAAACTAATATGGGAAATAGCCATGCAAACCCACTTCTTCCCAGCCACTGTGAATACAGAAAAGCAAGAAGAAAAAATTGCTTAAATCCTATTAGGACAATGAACCCTATACATTCCAGTCCAAGATTAATTCTTTCCCACAAGGTTATATAGTACATGACTTCAACCACCTTTTCAAAAGAAAAAGGAAAGACATTTTTAAGAAAAAGAACATAAATCCTGATTCCTTAAAGCCATTAAACATAAGTTTATGTGTAATATTCAGCAAAGCAGAAGCATAAAGTATAGATTTGTTTTTTAATAATTTGTTGATTAAGCTGAATGCTGTATGTAGACATGTGAAGAAGAAAAACAAGTTAGATGGTTAGCTGTTTAAAGGGCCAAGTTAAACAAGATGTAATTATGGCTTCAATTAGTCTTTTCATTCTGCTTCAAAGCATCCATTTGTGTGAAGGAGTTTGGCAGGTTAGAGTCAGCTCTGGTGTCTTGTTAAGCTTGACTTTTATTCAATGACCAACCCTTTTCTAATAAGCCTATTTCTCTGAGATACCACAGGACAAATTCAACTTACCACCTCCAGAGAAACCACACTGATACCAGTTAGCCCAACCTCTTTATAAGGTTGAGCCATTATTTTCCTAATTTGGATTTTATTGCTGGCATAAAATCTTTAAAATTACAGACAGAAACAAGCTTGAAGGCATTGTGAGAAAAGATAAAGGACCAGGACCATATATTCTGAATCCTTTATCTTAATATCTAATAATAAACCCACAGGTAATAACAAGGCCTGTGAAACCTTCTAGCTAGGTGCTTAATTAAAAAGCAAGATCAAAGGTCTTTGCTTCATTTAGAATACAAATCTCTCCCCTTTGATACTATAAGGGAGGGAGCAGTGGGCAATAGCCTGAAATACAAAGCTTTGGTTCATCAGTCCCATGCCAACCCTACCCAAGGTCACTGCAGCTGAATGCACCAAGCACATCAACCCCTCCCTGAGCCCTTCTAAGGACAGCGTCTTGTGCTTGCTCAGCCTGAGCCTGGTCTCACAAGCCCCACACTGGTACTGGCTGGAGGCAGTGCTGCAAGATCAAGGCAAGTATGATCAGTACCAGGGCGTCATCCAGGAAAAGTGGAATCCCAGCACGTGAAGGGTAGGGGGAGGGGAGGGGTGCTTTGCAGCAAAAGTTGCCTGCACAACTTACGTTAGGAAATACTCTGTTTCTTAGCCTTTTCCTAATGTAACATAAAAAGGAAAGCAGGCAATGAAAATATTAAAAATTTTGAGTTTAATATCAAATGTAGCATAGGTGGGCAGGATTTCATTAGGCACTGGTAAAAAGTCTAGGCTTGCTGTGACACTAAAAAGCATATCTGTATGTAACCTAAAATCTGGTCCTCATGTAACTTGAAGTTGTGAGAACACCCCAAACATGTTTGAAAACTTGAATTTAACAGGAATTAGTACTCTCATTTAATTCAGCCATACTATAATATAACATAAATCCACAACCTTAATATAAACAAAATCAAAAAAGAATCCATCCATCTTTCTTTTCCCTGCATGGTATCCCAAACCTTCTACTTAACTTCAACTGCCTGCTGATGTTGCTCTCCCAGTGAAAAACAAGCACAAGTCATGACACAAAGACTAGTGATTGAAAGTATCTAAAAAATCCTAAAATAAGCTGATCAGTTATAGCATCAATTACCTCTGCCACAATGTACAACAAAATTCAAGTAAGTGTAGACTAACTTTGTTAATGTACAAAATTCTGATGCTGTAGACCTATAGTCATGGAAGTAGATTTTGATCCCTGAGATTAATTTCCTATTATTGCTGACAGAACTCACACTAAAAATTAAGCATCCTCAAAGCAAATGGTTTGCTTCCAGAGATTCTAGAGGAACAAGCCTTTGGTTTGGGCTGAGGGTCACCCCATTCCTCAGGGTGGCACGTAGGGACATAGCTACTGGCGGACTTGGCAGTGCTGATTAACAGCTGTACTAGTAGTCTTGGATATTTTCAACCTAAATGACTCTATGATTCATTGTGAAATAACACCTCTTTCTGCCCCCTTACAATCTGAGGAAAAAGCTGTCAAGGGGTAAAATTTTACCCTGTTTTGGAGTTCGTCCCTCACCTAATGGGATTAATACCCAGCTCTCATTGCAGTAACAATCCAAGCCTAAGGGTTTAAGAAAATCTGACACAAAATCTCTACTAATTTGGTTCATTTATAAATACAATGAATGAAACTTTTTTCCCTTCCTAACACGAACATCATTTAATTATCAATTTTTTAAAATCTTGTATTTACTGACAAACCGAGATTCTCTTGACCTCAACATGGAGAGTATCTCTTCTAATACTTCCTAAGGATGGTTGGTCACTGTCAAAGTTAGAAGCAGCTATTATAGTGCTGATCTCCTTTTTTTACATTTTTGACAAATATTTTCATTTTATGTTTGTCTTGATCCACTCTCCCATCATTAAAATGAATATATAGTGCCTCATATTCTATGGTATCAAATAAGTCATCTGAATAGTTAACTGATGATGTCTTTATTTGCCTTCAGCATCACTTTCTGTGGTTTGCACAATTCTCGGCATGGATGTTTTATTTTAAATAATAATTGAATTCACTGAGTAAAATTTGTGATTAATGTAGGTGGGAATTATTGCAGGAGCACTAGACACTAGTTAATAATGGAAAAATATATTTTCTGAATAATTTATTTGAAAGATAAGAATTGTACAATAAATTATTCAACCAATATGATTCAACTAGTCTTTAGTAATGTTTAAGGTAGCATGCACTCCCTCTACTGGATGACTAAGTGCCTCCAAAGGAGCTGAAAAACTGTAGAGTCATGATTTCAAAATTATTTTTCCAAATATCTAAAAATACTTGGCTACAGGACAGGGAGTCTTTCAATATTTATACATAAACTCAGAAGGGCATACCTTATTGGGTAGCCATCTTTTAAAAGGCCAAGATTTAGACACAATTACTTGGCATTGTAGGCTGGTTTTTAAAAAAAATTATAGATTTCATCCTTAAGTACTGTGTGACACTTTGTGATGAACTATGGCTTGGCCAGCATAGACCAAGGCATGAGACACCTGAGAAGAGTTTGTTCAAATGATGACTGGTGGCATCATTGACCATGGGAATCCCAGGATGCGTGCAGCATTTTGAGATTTGCAGTCTTAGTGCTGGTCAAAGTCTTCAATGATTATTTCACTGCATGAACATAATCTTTTAAAATATTAATGGTAGGAAGCGGTGAGTAGATGTCAATGACATCAGATAAGGGATGGGCACTGACAGGTCAGTCTGCTAATTAGGTGACCCCCTAAACACAAGAGAAAGCATCCTGTCCCCACCCTAGTCCTGACTATGGCAGTGGCTTTGATAGGTGTCATACATTAAGAAAAACACATTTCATTTCTTGTCCCAATTCGGCTGGAGAGATCAAGCATGAGGCTGCCTAGCAGGATTATATAATTTGTACTATATTATATTCCTTTTCTAGTTACTTAGCCTGTCATTTCCCTGACCCAGACTCCTCACAAATAAACAGCTCATCCAGAATTACTTTTCCTGCACCGATCCTATTTTTTTTATATCAATACACAAATTCGAGGACTTTTTTACAGGTTTCTCAGTCATTTCAGCCTTGTATGATATTTTTGATGTGCACAGTTGTCCTTGCAAGGTACCAT
This sequence comes from Vireo altiloquus, assembly GCA_013396875.1. Classification (NCBI taxonomy): domain Eukaryota; kingdom Metazoa; phylum Chordata; class Aves; order Passeriformes; family Vireonidae; genus Vireo; species Vireo altiloquus. The sequence continues at coordinate 247,341 of VZRF01003178.1, forward strand.
CCTCAAATGGCTGCCAACAATCCCCTCTAAACTCCCATGAAGTTCAAACTGCTGTCCTGTAACTCATGCTAACTCTAATGTTTGACAGCCCTTACTTTGTTATCTGTTTCCTAGGCCATGTCCAGCAGTCATTCACAGTAATAATAACAAAAGGCTGTGATCTGGTCATTCTTCCTCAGCATAAGATGCTCATCTTTTCTTAGCTTGCCCTTCAGATCTTTTGATTTCTCACTGTGAAAGGTCCCAGGTCGTTCCAATAGAGCTCATCAGACCACCAAAATCTCTCTCAAAGGCTCTCTAGAGACTTCTGCGGAGAAGTATCTTAAAGTTTGTGATGAGCCTGATCATATTGAAGGACAGTCTTTCATTATTCTTTTTCTCTGAACTTCAGTCATGTCCCTTGAGAATAATTTGTTCTGGCAAAACCAAATTCAGCCTAATTCTTAACTTACATTGAAATCAGTATAACTTCAGCTAAGTGACAGAATAGAGCTACGATAAATGAAAGAAAAATCAAACCTGTTTTGTGTGACAGAAAAGAAAAAAAGTCCATAATTGCTAACATTAGGATTGGTGCTTCTAAGTGATGGACATCAAACAACCAAATATATTCAAAACCCATTCACTTTCATGTTATATTCTTAACCCCATATGCCAATAAAATAGCATCACGCTGCCAATCACACTGCTATCAACGGTCTTTCAATTGCAGCTTTTATGGTGAGAGGATGGATGGCATCCCTTTGGAGAAATAAAGAGAACAGGAAATATATTCATGGCTTCATAAGAAGAAATTCAGAGTGGAAATCTTGAATTAATTTACTTAGTTCAGATGTAAGATTGTATAAATGTTTGTCATTATTTCTTGTGTAAAAATGAAGAAAGATTCATATAAAGAGAATTTGTCAGAATACTCATCACATTTCCATTATCTAGGAAAAATGTGACTTGGGATCCATTAAATACAAAAAAGTGAACAGCTAACTCACTTCCTGATAGTTATATCAAGATTAGTTAGAGTAATATAGCTGCACACTACATTGGAAAGTGTTATAGATTTATTTATAATCTCTCTAAAAATGGTGTTGAAGAGATATTTTTAGCAAAAAGAAAAGAATGCAACTTAAGAATAAGAGGCATAAGTTTTTCTGACAAAATGATCCTTTCTTTTTGCAACTAATATAAATATTCTCATTGATATTAAGATTCTGGAATTCAAGCATTATTAAAATGGACAACTTTTTTTCTTTCATTCTTGTCATCATTCTTTTTCTTGCCTTGATAAGTGACTCATCACTCTTTTCAGTGATGCCTGGTGACAGAATAGGGGGCAAGTGGCACATATCTGAATATGAGGGAGAACTTATTTTCTGTGGGGATGACTGAACACTGAAGCAAGTTTCCCAGAGAGGTTGTGAAGTCTCCTTCTCTGGAGATATTCAAGACTCACCTGGCCATGATCCTGCGCAACCTCCTCTAGGAGAACCTGCTTTAGCAGGAGGCTGGCCCAGATGATCTCCGGAGGCCTCTTCCCACCCCAGCCATTCCATGATTCTTAGATTAATATCACCAAAATTCCTACCCATTATTTCCTTCAGCCCGGTAACTAAGTGCATCTTGAGTGTGCAAGTATTTGAAGATACACAGACAGTCTTAATGCCTTTTCAAATAATTCATCTCCAAGAGCATGAGCACATTTAAAACTGAAAATAATAACTGATTTTTCTATTTAATTTGATTTCTGTTAGAAGGAGACCCATATTGGGATCAGGAGTTTGTTGTCTTCAGGCCTAGTACAAGACCAGATCCTGACACCTTCAAAAATTATTAGAGTCTACATGTATGTGCTTTTCTCTGGGATGCGTCGGAGAGATTGTGTATGTGCAATTTGCTCTGTGCATGACAGAGAAATCTGATGCATCTGAGACCTGCTGCAGTTGTGGTGCACAAACAGGCCACCTGCCAGGCACACATCCATTGAGCCCATCACACCCAAGATGGTGTGGAACTGGCAGGTTGAGTTACCCCACGAACAGGTGACAGGTGACAGGGAGAGAGTAAAGCCAAGCTAGGTAGGAACTCGTCAGGTGGCAGGCTGGCAGGCTTTACACTCTGGTAGCCATCTGACAGATAGGAAAATGCATCAGAGACAGAGCAAAGCCACCACATGGAGCATTTTCTAAGCAAGCACGGGAAATGAATTCATGTGCTCTAAATCCCACTTGAATGCCTTAACTACAAGACCCTTCTTCAGCTCAAGTAAAAAGATCAAGTTGGGAAAATATTGTACAGAAAAGGTAAAGACATAAGAATACACATAAAAGTCCTAGCATAAATAATAATTCATTTTGTCCAGGCCAGCAGCAAAATTTTGGAGGAATTTAGACCCACCTTTTTCTCACTTAAATCTCTGAATTCCAGGAAAAAATTTCTGAAACATTTAAAGGAATGATATTTCCAAACCTGGCCTAAAACTGAAAATTACTGTAAAAACCACAATCTTGTTACAGGTTTTAGAGGCAGTATTTTTTCATGTAAGGAACAGAGAAGCATTCACAGCACAAGCCTTTTTTGCAGGACTGAAATAGAAGCCTACACGACCCTTACTTTATCAGGCACAGCACTTTTTTTTAGAGTGCTCTTTGTCTGAAAGCATCAGCTGTTACTATGGTTGCTAAACACTGCAGTAAAATGTTATTGTTTGCATGTGAATTGTCAAATCCTGGTAATACAGATTGAAATGTTATACATCCCATGACTGCCTCAGACTGAAGTTTTGTGGAGCATTTTTTCTCTAACCCTTTACAGTGCTTCTGTGAATGAGGCTAGGTTTTGTCTGTGTTAGAAATGCTGGTGACCTTGTCTTTCACAAGCTCTTGTCCTTAAAGAAGACAAGTGAAATTTGGCAGGAAGGTGAGAAACTGAAGATTAACAGCTGCAGTGGGCGTTAGAAGAAGAACTCCAAACCTAAAATACCGTATCACATTACATACTTGAAGAAAAACACACCATATTATTCTCTTTTTTACTTCCTTTGCTCCACACCTTTGTTTGACAATTGCAAAATGCAGCTGACACTACTTATCTTTCCAAAGCACTATGAAACTAAAGTTTGTGAAAAGCCAGAAGTCTTTACTAATAAGCTCCACTAAAAAACCCATGAAAAATTAATGATTCTGTTTGTAGGAGAGGGTTTGAAAAATGTATGGTAAACAAAGTAGGAGCCACTACAAAGAACAAAGATGAAAATGTTTTCAATTATTGCTGTCTAGAGAAGCATCATCCTCTCTGTGTACTGAGGCACAGGTTTAGGCGAGAAGGCACAGTGGATGGGAACACTAGTATATTATGAAAACATGAATAAGATGTATCATCGTACTACTTAGTATATGAGACAGGAAAATGAAGGTAATACAGCTTGCAGAAACAGAGAACAAAATACCTGGTCCTTCTGATGGCAGATGGAGTTGTTAGATACAAAAATGTCAACTGATATTACACATGGATACTGCTTTCAGCTTCTCATCCAGTCCTCACCAGCCTTTAATGTAAGTAGGGATCTTTCTGTGAATATGGAATTTTTTCCTGATCTCTTCTCTTTAATAGATCTGTTCAATGCAGCTCCCACAACATAAGCATCATTGAAATTTGGAAAAATTTGTACCCTGTTTTAATCATGATATATCAAAGCTCCCAGTCTCTTCCAAAAATTTCAATTTTTGAAGCCTACTAGTGAGATAATTAGGCTCTAAATGCTTTCTTGAGCAATTCCACAGGTTTTATTAGCCTTTACAGAAAGACTGTGAAACAGTATGAAATATATGCAGACTAAATATAGCAGTGTAACCACATTAGCTCAGATGCACACACTCTGTGTATGTGTATAGTTTGTCACGTGGAATAAAGATAAGTGTTGAGAATTAAGGTTTCCGTCTGTTATTGCTTTACTATCCCAAGTCTGAAGATTTAAGCATCACTCCAGTTTCTCATCAGCTGCCTCACCAGAATTGTTCTCTAAGGACCCAGGTTTATTCCAGTAGAACCTTCTGGTGCCTGGCTTGCTAAACATGTGGACAGCTGTACACCCATCACACTGCAGAGTTGCACAATATTCTCAGCCAGGAACTCCTCTGTTACCTTATTTCTACAGCACTTATAGATGATTGGGACCAACACAATAGGGATTTTTTGCTGTGGTGGGGTAATCCTCCCCAGCTAGGGATGAGCACTGATGGAGGGCATGGGAAAGTCAGGTTTGGCAGAGCAGCAGAGCACTCTGTAGTAAGACATTCATTCCTCTTGTAGGCATTTTCTAATGAAGACATGAGCCTTTCTGGAAATCCTCATCTCAGGCAACTGCAATCAACTGTCAACAGCACACAGCAGAGTGTGACACGAAGTTCATGGGGACCCATTTGCTCTTGCATATATCAAGGACCATAACTATTATTTTGGACTCAGACCAGCTGTATGAAGCACACTCTGTGAATGCCATATTCAGCTACAGAGAGAGCCATCTCAGGCATATCTATTCTAATTGATTTGTATTTTACTGCTCTCTCTTCTGCTATTGTGTCACCAATCAAGACAGCTTATAAGTATCAGGGTATCCTGTGGTTCCCTAGAAACAGAAATGATCCTTTTCTTTAAATTTTATATGGCCAGGCATATTTGACTCAAATAGTGTATGAACCAGGAAAGTCTCTGACAGGAATTTTTGTCTGCAAGTAGTAAATTAAATTATGTATAAATATAAAAAAAATGTGTAATGTTTATATGATAGGAATGATTTCTGTTGAGACCAAGGGTATTTTCACTGTAACCTTTCTGATGCTCTTTTGACATTGCACAGTGGGTATTTTTAAGTTATTCATGCCACCACTTACTAAATAAACATCTGAAGTATTTTTTAGATCTAGGATAAACTGTATCAATTTCTCTTTCTTCTGCTATGAGGTTGCTTATATTAAGAGGCCCTGTGACTCAGTTAATCTTTGCAAAGGAACCATTACGCTGGTAATAAAATGGGAAATGAGCACACTGCAAACAACACTTCTATTAAGAGAGTCTAGAGGTGCAAAACAATTTCAGAGAACTGTAGCCATTAGCAAAAAGAGCAGATTACCTGTGACAGCCAGCCAGATATATGCACAATATATTTGATAGAGCTTTCACAAAGAACAACCAGCTCATTGTTATAGAAAATGCACAATAGGTTTTAAAAGAATAGTAACCAGGATGAACACTTTGGGACTATAAACACCAACATCAACCTCCCAGGCTACCAAAACTCCATGGAAACAGCCCACAGTGTCTCTGGTGGGTATGGTTCTAACTGTGCTATAAAGCAGCTCTTCCTTGTCCCATCTTATACCAGTCAAAGGTAAAAAGGAGACACAAAGGGACAGGTAAGGGTTTGAAGAACAACAGCTTAAGCAGTCTGGGGATCACTGGCATCTTTAGATGTTTTAAGTTTACATCGATGCAGTCAGAAAACTTAACAGGAGAAACAGGAGAAAAATCTATCAGAGGTTTCCACACACCTCTTCTCATCCCTCAGTGAGATGTGTGCTGAGGCTGGGGGATCATCATGGGGAAACATCACCAACACACTCATCCTGTGCTTATGTTTACCCCTATACATCCCCTATACCACACAGCTGGAGTCCAGACACTGGAAAAGGGGGGTCAGTGGGCCCCAGCCTTACTGAAGAGGAGCTGCCAAATATTCCAGGAGACTGCAGGCTTCTCTAAGCTGTGGCAGTGCCAGGGCAAGCAGCCAGGCAGCCACAAGGAGCCCTTAACCATGCATCCCCAACAAGCTCCTTTGCCAGAGGAGCCAACCACCCTAGCAATTCTGGACAAGGATCCCTGGAGGAACTTGTGCCCAGGCACCAGTCACTGCTGTTAGATGCTGTCTCCTGGGGACAGCAACAGAAAGCTGGGATTGCCAACAACCTTGTGGTAGGTAGATTGGTTCTGCTGGACATGGTAGAAGTTTCCAGGAGCTTCTCACAGAAGCCATCTCTGTGGCCCCCCTGCCAGGCCAAGCAAAACCAGTACAGAGACCAGTGCAGTGCCATGCCTTTTCCAGGCCCTGTGTTCCTGCAGATGTAGGAACATCTCCATGGCTCTCTGAACCCTTACCCTAATCATAATGACAGCAGGCAGCTGAAGAGGAGCTATCCAACAGCATTGGTGGTCCACACTGGGTGGATGACAGTTGTATAAGGCTGAATTTGTGAACTCATGAGCTGCAGAGTGAGCCTTATGCAGGATCAGGACTGGAAGACAGGCATGTTTTAGCAGACAAGATATTTCTAGGCAGCTGAGGAACTCATAAGGAGTCTCCAATTTTGGCTAAACTTTTGCTGGAAACTGTTTCATCCCCCACTGAGCACAGAAAGTGAAAAGCACAGCGGTAAGGAAAAGCAATCCTTGCTTCTCTCTAGGACTTGTATTTCCGAGGAAGTCAGAAGAGAAACAATCTCAAATTCACAGTAAATCTCCCTTCCAGGTGATTCACAGCACTGTGTTAAATCTGATCGAATGTAAATGTAGTTACACCACACTATTTCTCTAGATTTCTTCAACAAGTCACTGCAGACAAGCCTGTTCAGGGTGTGATTCATGTCATCCTAAGGTAGGTATCTAACTAGGCCAGCTAAATCACAACTTGAAAATGCCAATCTCCTTTATTCAGATATAAAATTAGGTCATGATGGTGTGTTAAGATATAAACATCTGGAGTACAGACAGGTAAACCCTTACTCCCACCCATCATCACAGAGCTTAGGAAAAGGCAGTTGCAGTGTTCCATCTCAAGACAGTTGTAGTGCTTACAGTTTGCTTACAGCTCTGATCTCGCTGTAGTCCTGGGACATGAAGTTCTAAGGAGATGGTACCTTTTCTTCAGAACCATCTCCAAAATAAATTCTGTTTTCTACCTTTCTCATGATGAAAATTAGCAATGAGGCTTCCTGTTGCAGTCCTATGCAAAACACCTTGCTCTTACATAGCTAAAAACCCTTTTTAATGAGTCTCACCATAATGGCTCTTTTAGTCACAGAAATACGGCAGGGAACAGGAGAAAATCCATATATAAAACTCTTTCTGAATGCACTGCCACAGTCCTAAACCCCATTTGTTTTCTCTTCTCTTTTAATTAGGTTTTCTGCAGGCTCCAGCCATTAACTCTGTTTTAAAACAAACTGTCCAAGGCTTTTCTTTGATAATGGTTTAATTTTAGCTTTTTCACCAACCTCCAAAACACAATTAACTCTCATGCCTAGTATCTCTCATCAGATTTTCCTGCATCTCCTCCCTTGGCAGCCCTCCAAAGCAGGTTCATTTAACACCCACAAAGTTCCCACAATTGAGTCCCATCTCTACAGATCTCACTTTCCCTGTACATCAGCTCACTACGGAGAGCAACAGCTTCCTGTATCATTTACATCAAAGCCATCAGATGCTGTGAGAAGCAGTTCTTGTATGACACTGTTTCATCCAATCCTCACTGCTTAAGTGCCCAGTCAGGACATGGAAGGAGACTGCTGCTACTTGTTCTAAATGAGCAGCACAGATACATTGCCAATGCTGCCACCATGCAAACAACAGCATGGGTTTGGGCTTGGAGTTAATTACTTTCCCTTTTCCTCCCTGCACAGGCAAGAGATGATCAGCTCATTTAGATTGTTCACTGAATGTCGACACAGACCCATTACAAGCTGTTTTTTCCTGCTATCTGCAGCCAGCTGTGCGAAGGGAGACAGCACAGCCCTTGCTCCACTGCAGTGCTTTGGAGCGGGTCTGATGGGGACAGGAATACTCATCATCATTCCCCATGTTCCTGGAGAAGCTTTCATCTGAAGGTTTCAAAGGATATACTTTTCCCAGCATCTCATATAATGCATAAACCTTACAATGCCATTGACAGGCTGGGCAGCTGCACTGTGTTCCAGCTTGCTGAGTCCCTAGGAGAGCTAACACCTGCACCACGTAAACCAGAGCACCTTTGTTTGAAGCCACCAGGTTCTCTGTTGTATGGGCAGCCAAGACACTTCCTTTGAGCCATGCAGTTCTTGGCAATCAGGACTAAAAATCTGGACCACTAGGTAGCAAAGCACAGTACTGATTTTTGACAGGGTGGAGCCAAAATGCCTTTGCTTGAGAAAGCAGAAGAACCACACATAATGCACCACGGTAGGAAATAACATACAAACACTCTACAGCGAGTGAACTGAGGGTCTGTTCATAATTTTTGATCACCTACATCTCCAAATTAGGGAACTCACCCCTCTAGAGCCCTGGCACAGAGGTGAAGTATATACTTCAGTCCTCAAACCATCAGTCTTCTTTTCATTGGGTGAAATTTATTTCTCCTGATAGGGAAGGGCCCAATGTACATATTTCTTCTCAGGTTTGTTGAGACTCTGAAAGCTCAATTCAGTGTTATAAGACTACTTTGCTCTCAAGAGTTATATAATATTTTGAAAAAAAATTAACAGAAAAGGTTTAAAAAAAAAAACACTGAAAAAAATTAGGACTAGAGCGAAGGAAATTAATGTAGGCCCTAAATCTTACAGAGATCTGCATGACAGAATTTATAGACATTTTGTCTTTTAAATTGTAATTGGAAATCTGTCAACACCATTAGATGCCTGGGTTTTTTTACAAATCTGCCCCTGAAGGAGCTGTGGCATAAAATAAATGCTAAAACAAGGGGTTTATTTCCAAGAATGCTTTCAGCAATGGATTATGGAATCTTAAAATTACTTTTTTATTTCCCTTAGCTTTGTAAAGAGTTGGTAGGACAATACATTAATTAATGCCTACAGAACTATATTCCTTGTGTATGAGTCAGTAGTTCAGGACTCTGTCAGACTGTAAAGCAATCTGCTATAGGGCTGCTGTGTGATTGTAGGTAAATATCTTCTTTTTATATTCCTTTTTCTCTCTGTTTTATGAATTTAGGTTCTAAGAGTGTTGTGCTGGAACTCTTGGCCATAGCACGGTATCAGAGTATTCCAAGCAAAACTGATGAGATGTCTTTATATATTCTTGTATAATCTTATGTTCATCCATAGCCCGAAAATTCTCGATTCATAACTTTAGAACAAAAAGTGTCTTTGGAAAACTAAGGAGCCAGGAAGTGAAATTTGCATTGTACTGTAGTAGATCTCCTCCATTTTGTTGCCATGAAAACTGTGCCATGGGCTGGCTCATCTTTGTGTCCATATGAAATATCAATGGACACAAAGTCATCTCTGTTGGTGTAGATGGACTCAAGAGGCTTTATTAGAGCAACGAGCTGGTATAATGTGGCAATTACATTTGTGGGTGAGACTGAGAGACTGCTTGTAGATGGCAAGAGAGGGAAAGAGAATTTGCTCTAACCACAAAGGACTTTTTTGCTATAAGGCAGGACTTAGAAGCAGGCAAAGTGAAGAAAGCACAAGCTTTGGAGAAGAAGAGTGCAGTCGACAGGTTCAAAATAACTGGCAGACTTTAGAGAATGAGAATGGAGAGCTGGTGAGGGAACAAGACATATAAAAGTCTGTAAGAGCTTTGACAAAAATGGTCTCAGTGGAGTAAGAAGAGCAATAACTGAACTGGTGAGTCAGTAGTTAAATAAAGAGATTAGGAAGAGAAAATAAATAGCCAGGGGTTAAGACAGATCACTGATATGGACACAGCCAAGGATAGTGGAGAGAGATTACTCATGAAGAAAAGGGGGGAAATAAAACAGGAAAAAGCAAATGGAAATGTTTTTATAAAACTGAAATGATTTTTTTTCAGTGTTTTCTATATTTTATTCTATTTCATTTAGATTCAGAAGCAATTCAAGATTGAAAAGTACAAAATCCTTTGTGAGATGCAAGGTCTGTCTCCTGCACAATCTTCACTGCAAGTGAGTTCTGGCTAAAATCACTTTCTGCTTTCCATGTTTATCTGATACCAGATTGCTAAGTAATTTGAATATTTTTGGTTGTTTGAAACCTCTATACTTTTTTATAAAGCAGTCTTGAAGAATTGTGAACCACTGAGTTCTAGAATAATTCTTTTATTTATTTATAATGTATTCAATGACAGTTCTCCATGAAAACTTTCTGGTTTATATGGGAAATTACATTTCTAGAAAATTTAGAAACTGCTTTATTTCAGTCTAATTGCTGGGGATGTGAGTCCTTTAGTTGTGATGCAATGCATCACTTGCCACTTTTAGTCTTCAATTATATCAATATAATTTTTTTTAAATATGGTACAGTTTCTTCCAGAAAGAGAACATACTTCACTCTTATAAACTCATGATGTGCCAAAGTAGTCGGCTTCCATTTTTTCCCAGGAAAAGCTTCAAATTACAGATGCTTTTAAGTGGTAATCTACTGACTTTCATTGTTGTCATGACAACATCTTTGAGAATTTTTCTGCACATCTTTTCCATTCAGGATTTGCATGTATATGTACAGGCTTTTTTGCAATCGTTTAGATAGTGATATGAAGCTATATTAAAGCTGTATTAAGACAGTATTTACACTGACATCTCTACAGTTGCCATCAGATTTCCATAGGTGCAAACTGAAATATGCCATATTTTTCAACTGAGACAAGCCTAAGAGAAACAAGGTCATTGGTTTGGCCTGGAGTGGAAATCAGCTCATGAAGCCTTATGTCACTTTCCCAGGCAATAAGACAAACCTTTCTACAAAGAATAGGTTCTCATATCTTGAAAACAAGATGCAAAAGTTCCTTTAAAACCGCCTGTATTGCATGTGAGCGCAGAAAATGCGTGGACAGCTGGTCACCTAACTCAACATTTATGAAATTTAATGGTGATTCATTTTTCAGTCGACACAGGGACACTGTTCCTGCAGCAGCGAAGGGTGGCAGTGGGAGGATTGCATGGAAATTGAGGAGTTGTCACTGACTGTAGGGTTGGCTGAAGAAGAGGACAGAGGATGTGAGCACCAGAAGCAACTCTCTGCCAGTGGTGCTGAGCCACAGGCTGCCACAGCACTGAGTGCCTTCACCTCCCCTCCTTTGGGCAAGTACTGCTCTGCACAACAAACAAGCTGTGGTCCCTGGCTTGTCATAGCATATTCATATTTCTTAAAGCATCCAGTTTTTATCTCATTTCTGTTCCCCTTACTCCCCTGCTTCTTACCATATCTCAGGGAAAATACATTCGCAGTACCAAATCAATTCTAACTGCCAAGGATGCTTTGCTGAGCCCCTTTTTCATGCACTCTTAGTTTTCTTCTTGCTCTGAGTGGCTGGAACCAGATCCCTTTCCTCTTTAACTGCTTCAAATCCAGAATCTGATGCAGATTTTTAACTGTGGTAACTTTTTTCCTGCTAACAGTTTTGGCTACATCCTCATGGGTACCCTGATTTTACTTCATTGAAAACACATTGAATTGGAAAAAACCTTAGAAACCCACAAATTTCTTACAGCTCAGCTCTACTCCCAGAATTTTTCATTTCCCCTTCTCCAGGGTATTTGGTAGTCCAGAGCATTGACCTGTAATGCCTGCTAGTTCTTGGCATTTCCAAACATTTAATGGCTTCTCTAATTGTATTGCCTCCTCCATTCATCTGCTCCATGTGTCAGGAAGAGCCCTCAGGGCTCTTGCTCCCCACTGATTTCCAGTTTCTGGAAAAGTACTAACAAAGTTTCATATCTCTCTGTTCCACTGGCAGCTGCAAATAAATGCTCCTATTTTCATCTGCTCTTTGGGGAGCATCATGCAACAATTTCTATTCTGTTCAATATGCAAATACCCTGGCTTCCTTCTGTTCCCTCAGAAAGTGAATAGAGTTTCTAAGGAGAGACAGCATATTTTATTAGATTAATGGAGTGAGAAGAAAAAAGCAGAGGAGCTTGAGAGCACACAGCTTTTTCTTTATTTGCAGAAAGAGCCGCATGCATGCTGCTAATATATATCTGTAACAATTTCTTAGCTGCCTCACACCAAGAAATGTCTTCAGACCTGAAGGAAGTGAAAAACCACCACTGAGTGGTAAACCTGGTGGGATTGTCCATGTAAGGTCTCTGGCAGGGCTGAGCAGGGTATAAGTCCTTTCAGAGTACAACACAGATCCTCTCAGGTATCTGAAACACAGATGTCTTGAAATAAGGAATTTTAGTAAAAATTATGCTTGCTGTGAAAATTCATAGTCACATTTCCTTGCTGTTATTCTTCTGTTTAAAAATAAAAAGAGCAGAAACTTGGGCAGCCAAGTCACATAACTGAAGAAATGAACATTGATAGTGTGAGTGGATGGTTTGTGAGCAGTCTATAGCTCAAATGTTTTACCCATCCAGATTATTCAGAAAATACCTTTGAATAACAAATACTCAGCGAAAATAAGGGACAATTTAGTGAATGGTCCCACCTGCACTTCTCAGAGCTAGTCATTCAAAGGTCGTGGCAGTGGCAGTGTTAGTGGTGAGTTTGACAGTATTGGAGTCACTGCAATAAAATCCCTTTTCAAACACACTGATGGCAACAAGGGTAAACTATATGGGAGTGCAGATGAGACCCAGAGGAAGGCTCTCACTCCCATTAGTTATGTGCAACAGTGGCTCTGCTATTAGTTACTCACTTCAGAGTAAGCTCAGAAACCAGCTGATCAGTTATTCAACACTCAGGAGTCCTTTATACAATCTATAAGCAGCAGAGATCTTGGTGAAGTTTTTCTACAAGGACAGAACAATAATGAGGATGTATGCTCATGAGGATGCATACCTTAGTGAGGTAAATAAATAATAGAAATCTTAACTTAAGTAGGATGCAGAAACAAAATCTTTGGCTCAGACTAATGATAGAGTCTATCCAACTTCACAGTGGAGTGGAATGCAGGAATCATAAATAATTGCAAGCTTGTGAGCTCTGGACCCAGAAGCAGCATAGTCACATCAGAGTGACACAGGGCTTCAGTTAATTAACTCAATTAGATGCCACTGACATGTTCATATCAGCGTAGATATGCCTCTAACTGCTTCTAAATGGGCTTTAGATGTTATGCCCAAAAACACAATCTAGAAGAAACAGTAATACCATGAGTACTTGTGCCAGGTATTTACAGTGAGAGAGCTGTATTCTGCCAAGGAGTGGGACAAGGCTGTCCCCAGGCAGGGAGCAGGGGTGCAGACAGTGCAGCAGAGCCCTGGCCCCAGGCCCCATGGGAATGGAGACACCTGCAAGGGCTACTAGTTTCAGTTCCAGTAAAAGTAGGATTTATAATCGACTTTGTGCAAGATTTCTTTTTATCTAGTACTAAATTGTTTTCTGCTCAGCTGCTTATCTGAATCACTAATTTTATGAATTAATTATCTCCTGGGTTTTGACATGAAATATATGTCTTTCATATATATGGAGGGAGTTCCAACTTCCCTCTAAAGACAAGGAGCTGACTTGACAACATCTTTGTCCTGTATTATATTAGCTCTTTTTAACTATCTAAGGGACAAATTATCCTCACTAACCTAAGTAGATTTTAGAGATTTTTGACTGGAAAAAAGTATGACAAAGATCTACATGAAGAAGAAGACACAATATGGACAAACAGAACAGGGAGTGACGAAAATCCTCACCGAGAGCCCCTGTGTATCACTTCTGGGGCACGTAAGCAGGGACCTCTCTTACTTCTCTCTTACTGCTTCCCAGCACAGCCAGGTTTTCTTTTAGAGAAAGGTTCTGCACATGACAGCGTTCAGCTTTGCTCATAATCTAATAAGCAATGTGTTCATATGAAGCCATCTCTGTCATGTTGCCATGTCAGTCTTACAAAGTGATACAGCAGAGCTCTCTCACTTCATAGGAATCAATCTCCTGGCACAACCAGAGGCAACCTAAATCCATTTAAAAAGAAATCAGTATGTGCAGTCTCTTGTTGAAGGACTAGCTTGTAACAAACACTGTTTAGGATTGTCTTGTAGTTTGTGATTCCAGGATCTTGCTGAAACACCTGAATAGCATCAATGTGGTAAATTGCCACTGTAGTGGCCATAAAGATAATGTATATTATTGTGTATATATTACCTAGTCAAGAGCATACAGAATGTTAGTGAAGCATTTTAAATTGTACCCTTCATTTTTTACTCCAAACGGTGCACCAAATATTTTGATCATTGCTTTTCATTAAAATCACGTCTTTAGCTTCTCTCTCTATCTGGCTATCAGCTTTCACTAAACACATAAAATAGATTAGTGGAAGTAGGATCCCATGTGGTTCTGAGTTTAGATACAGAGATGTTGAAAGGTCTTAAACAGAATGAGGGAATAACCCAGGTGTTCTAGAAAAGCAATAATAAAATACTCTGAAAAGGAATGAACTCTCATTTTTTGTGCTTGCAGTGTTTATGAAAAAAAGCATAAAATACTTGGATTTTCACAAATAAATTCTAAATTTTATTACTATTTATTTTAAGCTGTGATTCCCAGCATGGTTATCTTAAGATTATCTTGTTTGCAAGGAAAATTCTTTTGAACACTCTCATAGAAATACTCATTTATTTGTCATATGAATTTTATTTGAATCTCACTCTATGTCCTAATTTGCCATAGCTACTAAATTGAAAGCAGATTTATGCTTTATCTTTACAACCTCCTTGCTCCTATAAAAGTCACAGTGACGTCAAAGTGTTAAATTTGTGACAACCCCCTCTGCTCCAAATTTCACAAAAAATCATAGAAACCACCAAAATAATATTGCTTCCATGGGATGGGGAGAAAAGAACTATGTAGAAGAAGGTGTGAATGGCTCTTCTGTCTCATTCTGAGTGTAGCAGCCCAATTTCCCTGGGGGTGACCTCTGTCCCTGGTCCCTCAACGTGGTCCCCCTGCCACCTTGCAGGCCTTCAGCAGGAGCAATCCTCATGGACTGCCACGTTCCTTCCTGTGTCAGAGAGGAGGATGCAGACCTGACCTCTCACCTTAGCATCCTGCGTAGCTCCTCCTCGCTCCTTTTGTCTTTTATGGGATATGTTCCATCAGCTCCTCTAACCATGCATTGGACAGCAAGCCTGATGAGCAAACTGATGAGGTTTCATCACAAAAACTGCCAGGGCTGCTTCTCAGCTTCAGGCTCTCCTCAAAAACTGTGACATTTGTGAGACAGGAGCCAGATGAAGAGTTGGGTATTACTTCATTTGCTCACAAATCTTTAGTGAAAAAATTCTTGGCTTTCCCTCAGACTGCCTGGATGCCTTGCCTACTTATTTATGCTTTATGGGTGTGAATGCCTTCAAAGCCAGATGATCCAGCCACTTACATTGCTTTCTGCTGTGAGTGACCGTTCTGTAAGCTGCAGTTGGAAGATCAATGCTCTCTACATGCACACTGTGATACAAGGCACAGCAGAGGCAGTAATGACCGACCCCAGCATGTCCTGCTGGCACTGTCAGCTCCTTTTATGCAAGAATCCTTACAGGATGGTTCGACAGATACCAGGCAGATGGAATAAATAAATTCTTCTTGGAAGACCCCAGAAGTCTTCTGCTGAAGGCAGTTGGTATTTGTTAGGTAGATTGTACCTGACCAAAGTGTGCCCATCAGCAAGATACGTGTGTGGGAGGATGTCTGGGGAGAGCTTGGTGCTAAGGACGTGTCTACACATGCATGCCTGGTAACTACACACATAGCTGTACTTTCTACAGGACACCTAAGATGCTGAACACAATCTCCACCAGCTGCATGCTGAGCAGCTCCATGAAGTCTCCCTGACACATTCATTTCCAAGTATCCATAGGAGGCAGCAGAGCAGACGGTGTTCCAGAAGGGGAAAGGTTTGGTACCAAGTTTGAGATATTGGAAAAACATTTATGTGTTTCATTTCCCTTGAAATTAGTAGCAGTCAGGCACCCAAATATTGTTGAAACACAGAGTCTTGTGGTTTTTCCATCACTACTGCAATAGTGGGTAATGGAGTAGAGAATTAAAATCATGTATCTTAACTTCTGTGCTACTTCATTAGCTACCGGACCATTCTCCCACTGTGTGTAACAATATGTTCTTATCAAGGTTACCCTCATCCTACCAGCACCTTCCTTCCCTGTTGCTGCCTTCCTCTCCCCTCTTCTCAGGGGGGTGCAGTAGCCCAGGGCACTTGTCACTGGTGCTGGTTGATGACAAGGAATGATCTGCACCTTCTGACTTCTTGGATGGTGTTTTATTCCTGTGTTGAGACTGGAGATGTAAGGTCTAAATGTGCACGTGCTGTTGGGGTTTAAAAGAAAACCACCCCTAAAAGAAACCTCTACAGTTAACACAAATAACAGCCTTTTCCTAACAGTACCTTTTTCCCCTCCTAACTTCTGTTTTTCTATAAGGAAGTGAGGATCTCAGCTTGCTTCATGTTAAAATAAGGATAAGACATAACCTATGCATCCCTAAGCACCTGTTCTTCTGAGTGTATTTATACAAAGCACATTTCTGAGTTAGAGCAGTTACTATGGTATATGTTCCCATGCTGCCATTTTACATCTCTCTAGAACTCTGGGGGGAAAAAGTTAATTTCCTATAAATACTTTCTTTTGCACATCTGCTCCCATGTGAAAGGGCCTTTCTGAGGACTCTGTATAGTTCCTGAGGAGTTCAACAACAATAGGAATGCATTCTTAGTTTGTATAGCCAGGATGTGGATCCATTATTTAGAAAGTATTTCAATTGTCTGATGTCATTCAAATTTTCTCTTATTCACTGCTGACTGCCTAGCTCTCTGTGGTGGGAGAAAGAAAACAACCGTTCATCCAGGGGTAATCACACTGCAATCAAACTGTGCAATATGATTAGGTCTGCCTGAGTCCTCGGTGCATTCTCAGTGCATTGAAACAGTAATCCCGGAGGAGCCGTCCATTGTACATCATCCCTCTCAGAACCAGAGGCTGACAGAAGCCATAGCCTAAAGAAGCTGCAGAATCTGAAAAACAAACATACTAGCAGGGGAATGAAATGGAAAGCCAGAGCAAAGAAAAACAGCATGAAAGAAAAAGGTATAATTGAGAAGGGGGGGAAAACAGTCCAAAGGAAAAACACATCCCAAGTAAACAGAAACAGTGCTAAAAAACACCCAAAAACTAACAAAAAAAATTCTCAAGAAAGTAAAACTTGCTCTGAAGAGAAAGGAAGGGCATAGAAAGAATAAGTGCTACTTTCTCTCCAAAATCAAGCCCAGAAATACAAGGCAACTAGAGAATGCAGAACAACACAGAGAAAAATTAAGAGGAAAAGATTTGGGGGAAAAGAAAGCACAGGTCCTATGTGAAATCCAGAATAATCTGCAAAGGTGAAGACATCTTCACTCTCTATATCTTGTAGTATATACAGCCTATAGTAAGGACTGTCTGCAAAATGTGCAGTTCAGAAATACAGTTACCTGGGCTGTGTTTTTATCATTGAAGATGGAGTTGGTTTTATTTCCCACAGAGGGAATATGGTACCATTTCTGTTTCACATTGGATAGTATTACACTTCAAAGGAAATTTTGGGTGAAAATAGCTTATCATGACTTTCAATCCGCTCTTCTCAGGCATCTGGGAACGTCAAAAAGGAACCCCTGTTGGCTTCCTGGAGTTGTATTTCCACTTATGAAGTTTATTCCTTTGGCAAACTTTCCCACCAACAAAAGCATTCTCTGGAATTTTAATAAAAAACAAATACAAATAGGACAAACCTAGTGCTGAAATGGACACTTTTGAAATGTCAGACAGGGAGCTGCATCATTTTTTACTACTGTCACTTAGAGCTACCTGAAAGTAAAAGCAATTTAAAATGTAGGTTTTCTCTTTTTTGCTTTGCTTGTTTCTTCTACCAAATCAATTCACTTCTGGGCTAGTGGTTTCTAACACAAAATTACCATCAGGTAAGTCTGTCCTCCATTGTGAGTAATCTCCTGCCTCTCCATCCCCTGAGTTTTCCCTGACTCTAATGTTTAGAAGTTCAACAAGTAGGCCACCCACTACAAAGCTAATTTTCAGGAAAAAAAAGTGTCACATTCTATGCAAGGAGACCCTCAAGGATTTATTAAGAAAGCTTTTGAGGAGTTTTATTGACAAAAAGTGTTTTAAAACCTTTCTGTTACCACTGAACTGAGGGCTTTTTGAATTGTCACTGTGATACATAGCTAGGAGCTTTGTTTTCCATTTCTGATACTCTACAGAAACTTCAGGAGAGGATCATTTTATAGTGACAGAACAACACTATCACTTTCCAAGTCTAATTTTGTAAATCAAATGAGAGCAAGTTTGAGCATTGACTTAAGGCATGACCACATCACTAGTTCTGATTGCTTTAGTTTAAGCATTCCCACAGAAGTGTTGAAGGTCAGCACCCCAATTATAGACACCTTTGAGAGCTGTGTCTTATCTTTGTCTCACTCACAATATGAGAAAAGTAGAGCAATCCCAGTGTAGGACAGCCAGGATGGCAGGGGCAGGAGTGCTTGCACTGCAAGCAAAGACTGGGGCATTTGGGCTGGTTCAGCCTAGAGAAGGAGTGGTTGTGGGAGGACTCAGCAGCTGCTGATACCTATGGGCACAAGGAAATGGATCTGGGTTGTTCATAGCAATGCATGGTTGGAAAATGAGGAACAGCAGACTTCGAAACAAGAGAGGTTCAGAATGGACATAAGGGGAAACATTTTCCCTGTGTCAGTCCAGCAGTGACACAAATTGCACACAGACCTTGCACAGTCTCCATTCTTGGAGGTTTTCAAGGCCCATCTGATATAGCTCTGAGCAACTTGGTCTGGTCTCACAGCGGAGTCTTGTCTGAGCAGGAGGTTGGTCTGGAGACCTCTTGAGGCTCCTTCCAATCTGAATTTTCATGTGATTCTGTTTCATAGTTAACAGTTAGTGACTAAATGAACTTTAGGACTCACAATAAGTTTTACATGAATAACTATGAGTAGAGCACTTACACATTACTGATTAGTATAGCCAGATCTGTTTGTCAAGCACATTGGTAGATTTTTAGGGCACTTAAGAGCTTGAATTATCCCATACCAAGACCTTGACTAGGACTTAAACAATGCAACAGTCACCTATATGCTTGTAATATAATAATTGTCTCCTAGGGCTACAAAAATCTCTGACAGAAGTGCTCAACTATTCATGAATAGAGGTCATCAGGAGAACATAAACAAATAAAACACAAACAAATCCAGATGGAGTTGTACAGCACAATTATACCACATAACTTATGCTTGATTGAGAATACTAGACCTATAGCCCTGTGCTGTGGTGGAGGTGAGATTATTTTAGCATGGGCATCTGAATCTTCTGTGGTGTTGTGTATAGCTCTTTAGTGTTAGTTGTTAACTACATCTGCTAAAAGCACCAGTCTGAAAAATGTTGACTTTATTGTATAGGCTTGAGTAGAAAGCTCTGAACTGGCTCTCTGGCCTCTAATGGAGAGGCATAACACACACTGGGTATAAATCATGACACAATATATGTCATCTGGCTTCTTGGTTTGCCTCCAAAGAGCCCTGCATGTTACAGTTACTTTTGCAAGTAGTGTACAAATTTTTTCTTTGAGCTGTGAAGAGTTCAGCAGCCCTGGTGAACAGCACACAGTGGTGTAAGAGTCAGTGCAGTCAAAACAAAATGTGTTTCTTCCCTAACAAGCAGCTAGTGTGGTCTTCAACTTGACAAAGGAAAGAAATTGCCCAGGTCAGCCCTAAGCATTTGTTAACAAAATTTGTATGGGAATTTTGCTGACAGAGAAACTAGTTTGGCCTACCTAAAATTCCCCTATTGACTAGTTTATAGAATTTCATGATGAGAGGGTTTTTACTGGGTTATCATTAAAGTTTCCTTTTTAAGTCGATCACTATTATGTGCCAGTGTAACTTTGTAATATTTTGAGTTCTGTCCTAAGGAACTGATTACAGCAGCAGTGTCAGACACACACACTACTGTTTCCATAGCTGCCCTAAATCACCACATATTTCAAGTTTTCCACAGAGATGAAGACAAATGACATCTCTTTCTGGCTGCACCAAACCACAGTGAAACCAGTCACAGAGGGGGACCAGACAAGCTTGGGAAGTGGGCCCATGAGAACCTAATGAGGTTCAATGAGTCCGAGTGCAAGGTGCTGCACCTGGGTCATGGCAATCCCAGACATAAGTTTAGGCTGGGAGATGAACTCCTTCAGAGATCTGTGGAGAAAGATTTGGGAGTGGTTGCAGACTAAAAGCTCAACATGACCCAGCAATATTCTCTTGCAGCCCAGAAAGCCAATCATATCCTGGGCTGTGTCCAAAGCGGCACAGACAGCACGTCAAGGGAGGTGATTCTGCCTCTCTACTCTGCCCTCAGGAGACCTCCCCTAGAATGCTGTATCCACCTTTGGGGCCACAACACAAGGAAGATATGAACCTGTTACAGAGGATCCAGCAGAGGCCATGAAGATGATCCAAGGAATGGAGCACCTCTCCTGTGAAGACAGGCTGAGAGAACTGGGGTTGTTCTGGAGAGAACAAGGCTCTGGAGAGAAGGCGGCTCTAGGAAGACCTCATTGTGGCCTTCCAGTACTTAAAGGAGGCTTATATTCTTATAATCTTTTGGGGGAAAACAGCTTTTTACATGGGTGTATAATGATAGGACAAGGGTGAACAGTCCTAAACTAAAAAAGGAGAGATTAGATGTTAAGAAGAAATTCTTTATCAAGAGGGTAGCAAGGCATAGAGATGAGTTCCCCAGAGAAGCTGTGGATGTCCCATCCCTGTAAGTGGTCAAGGCCAGCTTGGATGGAGCTCTTGAGCAACATGATCTAGGGAAATGTGTTGCTGCTCATTGGAGGGGGGTTGGAACTCAGTGGTCTTCAAGGTGCCTTCTAGCTTAAGACATTCTATGATTATATGATATGATTCTATGAGTTAGATATCATGAAAGACCAGTGGACCATCTAATATCCTGACCTGTGTCTGATAGTGACTAATATGATCAACTTCAAATCAAGTGAAAGAAGTCTTTTAATAGAAAATTATGGAATTGCAGGTAAAGAGTTTTTAACTGCCACTGTTACTTGTTATTGCAGATTTTGGGCCAGGAGACATTTATACCCTTGGTGTTCCTGTCCTCATTTAAGGTTCCTATCCTTCTCCAGGATCTGAAGCATAGCAACTACTTCTGCTTAATACAATAGCACTGAGTACATCAGGTCTGCTCAGCTCATGAACTTTTTTTAATAAGCAATCATGCAGACCACAACTACAAACAAATATTTTTGTCAAACTGACATTGTGGCATTTCATCTTGAGAGTCTCGTGCATTGTCAACTTGTGATGTCAAATTTATTCTGAAACATTACAGTAGAGGCACTTTTTCTTAACTGTTTTTATTACAAATATAAATTGTCTACATTAAAGACAACATTAATAATGTGGGCAGTAATGTAATAAAAATATCAGAGCAAACAAGTGCTTGATTGAAAACTGGCTGTGATGAATGGACTGATCATACACTATTTTTCTAATCATTCTTGATGGTCAAATATAATATTATCCCTAGAAAAAATCTGAGGGAGAAAGAAAAGGATCAGCAGTCTGGTTAGGTCCATATGTGCAGAAATACCTTTGTATTTAAATTTTTTGTATTCTTAGAAGATAAGCACTCAAATATACCGTGTGTTGAGTCTTTGAGTTTCTCTCACAGCACTAATGTGTGTACTGAAGTCACTAGTGACATACTCAGGTAAAAGGCTGATTAAATAACAACTCCATGAGCACCTGCATCCTCCTCGTTGTTTGGAGCTGCAGAGGCTCAGTAGGTCCTATCTCTGTACATATCACTAAAATGTGGGCTGGCTCGGATGCAAATACCCAGATGAACACTGTTCCCTCTGGGCTGCACAGTCAAAGAGCACTGGCCATTGATGATGTTCAGTGATGCGATTGTCACACGGGAGCCATTTATAATTTATGGTTTGAATCTGACCAAGCCAGCTCTGAATTCCAGGACTGAGCCTGGATTAACTTCAGCTGATCAAGAAAGACAAACAGAGCTTTGCTGTTGATTTCAGTGTAATGATTGTCTCAGTCTCTTTTTTAGGTTATAAAATAGACTGTTTCTGGGCATGAAAGTGCCTACAGTCTCAAAAAGCCACATGAGAGTTAATGCAGCCGAGTGCTCAGTTTCTGTATGGATTAGAAAAATAATAAGTGGTTTTTTACCTTCCTATTATTTGTCATGAAGAATTAAGCCACCTGGAATAATTAACTCACAAAGGCTGCCTGTGTAAGTGCTGGCAGGCAAAACATGTTGAGCTAGGAAAACTTCCATAGCAAACTTCATATTGAAGAATATGAAGAATATTTGAAGAGAAGTTTTTCAGTAGACTTGTATAAAGACAAACAGAAAAGAAGACAGCAGTCATGGAAATGTGTATATTGCAATCAGAAATATTTGTAGTAAAGATGACATGCACTCTGCAGGGAATAAGTCATTGACATTTTAATTTATGAACAATTTATATTTTTCTCCTTTTTTCAAAAGATTGTTCTCTCTTTTCAGAGAGAAAAATGCTAAATCTAGTTTTTCTTTCCAGCCTCTCCCCTAATCCATTATTTTTCCTTTGAGTGATCTGATACCTTTTATTACTGTTGGTTTTTCCTTGAATACATTGCATTGTTCACACATGGAAACCTCTGTTTTATTTGGATATTTGAAGAAAGAAAATAAGGAGAGCTGTAAATAGCAGCAACACCATGGCAGGGTAAGTGCCAAGGAACACCAGGCATCAGGGCAGGCTTGAGACTTTCCATGGGAGAAAACAAAGTCTTAAATTTGGGAACACAGCTGACAGAGGAATTGAAAATGGGAAAATAGTCATATTCTGCCATGTTTTCTGTGTCACCGTAAAGAAGGTGGTTTGTGTGGACAAGAAAGCAGCTCCAAAAATGGGGAGCTGGGATGCACCTGAAGGAATTTGGCAAGGGCAGGGCAGGATTTACATATTTGGACAAGCAGACCAGCTTCATTTCTGGGACTAGGTAATATCAGAATTCTAGGTCCAGTTTATCAGCCAGAGCTTCTTGTACAGATAGGTCTCTCTTGCCAATCCTCTTTCCAAAATGAAGTTCTGGAGACTGTAAAGACAATTTTTATTTTCTCCGCTGGCTTATTAGTCCTTGTGGTCGTTCTTGTCCATTTTTCTTTTCTTTCCTTTCCTTTCACACCATCCTTGCACACCACAACCTCCCACATGCAGCATGGAGGCACCTTTGGATTGTTATTTTATTATGCCAGCAGTCAGATTTTCATATCTCTTGCAGGTATTTATGAGAACATCTCTCTGATGATGAAAGAACAGTTTCAAATTTGCCCTTGAAATGTGAAGCAATCAATGTTGGCAGCATTTATTCCTTCCCGTGAAATATTTTTCCCTTTCTAGACTCAATAAACAATTTAAGAATAATCTTTTATGACAGTGGTGCTGCAATCCAATAGGGTCTCCTTTGCTTTCTCATTTGTCTTACATTTGTTCAAATCAAGGGGTAAGGAATCTAATGGATAGCAGAGACAGCATCTGGTTCAATCAGCTCATCACTAATTGGTTCTGTGATTAGTTCAGACAAGCAATGGAGAAGGTGAATACAAGTTTCTAGTATTTCTAGGTGAGGGCATCTTCCAGCCCATCTGTTATGTGAAATATCCACTAACTTATTCAGCTTCTCATTTTCCTGATTTTGAGGAATCCTCCTCACAGACAGGTTAGGATTTTTCTGGGGTTTATTAAGGTGACAGAAGTCTGCTTTTGCATAGTTTGCTTGAATTGTAATGTTGGCTCCCTGCAGTACACACCAAACCAGTTTCCCAGGAGATTAGTCCATGTACCTCTACTGGAAAGATTATCAGTCAAGGTTGACAAATAACTATTTAAAGAATTTTAATGTTTATGAGAAGTCCAAGATAAGGTATAGAAAACTTCAGTTTAGCTATGGAACCAGTGCAACAACACAGTCTGAATTTCCCTGTAACACCACTGGACAGACTAATTAAAATATGGAAAAGCCAAGGCATTTTACACATCCATTTAATTTTGGCCCCTCCCTGCAAAGACAAATACATTTACAATGGTACTATTTGTTATCATTATATCTTTTTTCATCTGAGTGAATTTTTGGTTGAAAATCAAAGCTTTGGCACTGTCTCCGGGTTCTCAAGAATTTAATTCCAATGTCGCTGATGTTATTGCAATTACTTACAAGAAAAACATATAAAACCTTGTTTCTCTGAACATAGTTGGAGCCAAGCAACTTAAAAGGCTTTTGCTCCAAGTCTAATTCAGAAAATTTTTAACACAAAAGAGCACAACCAATCCTCTGTTCAGAGCACTGTATCTATGAGCCCACGTTTACTTCCTGCTTTTCTGCCTCCTTCCACCCATACCCCAAAGAAGCACTCAGGGAATCTACTGACCTTCATGGCCGTGTTCTGCTTTGAATGTTGTTGTTTACAGAAATTTCTTTTTTACTGCCTAATAGTTTGAACACCACAAAAAAAAAAAATATTTTGAGGGTAAATATGATCAATTAGCTATTTAACTACACAGCTTAATGGCATGATGTAGAAACAGATATTGTGAGAATTCTACAAGCTGTTCCCTGTAGCTCCACCAAAAGAACATTCGCCCATCTACAGAAAACCCCATTTTAGCTCTGTATTTCCTACAAGTTCAAGCTGTTAACAAGCAGACTCAATTTGCCAGAAGATGTGTCTGGTTAGTGAAGTGGATAAATTAGTGTTATAAATGTCAACTAGATATGATGCCCCTTTTTCTGAGGACTATATCTGCAGGACTTTCTCCTCCGCAACAATATTCAAAGAGCTAATTTTTCTCACTTTGAAGTGGTTCCAGAAAAGTAGAGCATCCGATTCTGGCAAGTGCTTAGGAAAATCATTGGGAACAAATAGCTAGAGTAAGGCTAAACACAAGTGAATAAGGCATGTTGCTCCACAGAAACCTACCAGGATTAAAAGGGAGAATGGTAAATTCATAAAGAGCGCTGCAAGTCCTCATGGCATAGGATTAGGTTCACCATTGTCCTAGTCCTTCAAAATTTATGTAAGTCCACAGGGAAACCCAAGCAGAAGTTTAATTCAGTTTGTGATTTTGATCTGACATTAATTTTGAAAGCCCCTTTGGAAGGTGTAAGTGCAACCAAGCTACCTGAGATTTCTCTTCTTCAGAGGATCAAGAGCATAACCTGGTCTGGAAATGCTCCCTACCTTTCAGCAGTAGTATGACAAATGATGAGACAGAATAGCCTCTGAAGGGGTGCTGAAGAACTAAAGTGAATACTATGAAGACAATCCTCAGCAGTTAGACTGTCTGCTGCTAGTCCTAATGCATTTCTCTGCAGTACAGAATACTGTGCTGCCCCTCGTGAATATGCATTAAGTGCCATTTTCAGTACATTACAGCATTTTAGACAGCTGCTCATCCTTATTGTTGTGCCTATTGCAGTTTCATTTGCTTTCCACTGACTATCCTGAAAAGTTGAATATAATCTTCTGAGGTACAGCTGTCCTGCAAAAAGTACCACTTGTTGGACCTGCTATGTGCTTTTATTCTCATTGCTTCCTCATTCTTTTTGAACCTGATGTATAATCCCTCTTAAATGGGTCCCTTTATGCTGTAATTTGGAGCTGTTCCTCTTGATAATTTATGCTATCGTCACTAGCTAACATGATCCCTAATCTCAGTAGCTTTTATTGAGCTTTTATCAGAGGTACTGCTTTGAGTTGCTTGTATTAATAATAGCTAAGAGTACTGACTTGTAGAAGCAGTGTGTGTTGCCTCCATGCCCAGCCGCTCCAGGGGCTGACCTTCCTTCACATATGAAGCAGCGACTAATGAAAAAGCACCTCTGCCTTTTCTTGTTTTCAGGTTCACACATCCTTGAACATATACTAGTTTAAAGTTTGTTTGACATCTTAGATCAGCTGAAGGTTGTAAGTAATTTAAAGTCATTCGTCTAAGTCAGCACCTAAAATGAAAGCAGTAATGGTTTATTCCACAGGGAGTTACTTGTGAGCAGCTAAAAGTGTGTAACAGTCCATTGCACAGCGCAAAGCCAAGCTCAGGAGAAAGCAGATGAAAACCTATACAGAGTTTAAAGGGCATCAGCAATTATTCATTTTACCCCAGACAGTCAGTACAGGGGCCACTTGTCTTTTTATCAACGGTATCTGATAACATGAAGAAATTAATAATTTACAGAGGGCAGGCAGTACTTTTCCATTAGAAGCTATGTGGAAAGAAAGGAAGAACTGCTGGCACAGGCCAGAACGCTCCCCACAAGGTCGTTCTGCCTCTGTGCTGCAAATGTGTTTCTTTTTAACCCTTTCACAATCAAGAAAAAATACAACTCCAAATTACATGCATATTTACCTTTGCTGAGTGCAGAAAATAACACACAGCCATGGATATATAGATATCAAAGGACTTCATGCCTTTGTTATCCTCTGGTCTCACAAGCTGCGTGCTTTTGGATCTAGAAATACCTTAGGTGGGAGATCTAACACGAATCCTGGATGCTTTTGGAATAAGCTGAAGGTCTTATTCAGTCCCACTGTCACTGTGGACCTGGCATAGCAAAACTCAACAGTTTACTCAGCGGCCAGAAGAACAATGAAACATGGTTTCACCCAAGGTATTCGCCCACAAGTCCTGCCTTCCCACTCCATCCCTTCATGCCCCTTGTGGCATGTCTTGCCCCAGGGGACATCTGTGGGTGGCTCCCTGTCAGCAGCTCCCTGTGTGCACACAGCCTATCCCATGCACACACATTAACACTGGCACTGCCAAACAGGATGCACCATTGCCACTTCCAACCCGCCTTGTCCTTGGTACCAGCCTGGATCTCTTCCTGCAGCACAGACACAGCTTCTTGCAGAACATCTGGGGTTGCCATTAGCTCTGTGGCTTTCCTGTTCAGATGACACTTTTTGAGAGAGGGAAGGACAGACAAGCACATCTGTGGCACTAGGACAGGGGTTTGATATATTGTCAAAGGAAGCCAAGCTAAAACATTTTAAAAACTTGCCCAGGCCATATGCTAATGAAATATTAGGGCTTTATACTGGAAAGAGCAGGAAATTATAACATTATGATTTCTACAGAAACACTGTCCTCTGCTACATGCATAATCTTCAATTAAATCTGTTAAATCTGTAGTTTACCAGAGCTTCATCCATGTTATTAAGAAAAATCCATAAAATACAATAGATGTGCGATAGTGAAAAAAAGTTAGAATTTGTACAGCTTGTACTTAGATTAAATAATTGTTTAGAATATGCAGAAACTGTAAAAAATCTAGAGACATGTTAAAATTGCAACAGTTTAATTCTCGCATATAATTTCTTCCTGCTCCTGATGAAAATGTTTTGGGAAGACCGTCCTGAAAAAGAAAAGAAGTGGGGACAAAATCTGCAGGATTGCCATGCATGGTGTTTATGAATTTGTTTCTTCATTTTGTTTAACCATGTTTAAACCATGTGCATTTCCAGAAGAATTTTTAATGCAAATTTTTAAACAGCAGTATGAGAGCAACATCAGACAGCATGGAAAGTCTGTGCTGAAATACTAACACAGGGACAGGATTTCATCAGACTTTCTTAAAAACTTCCACTGATGCCATAGGAGCATTCTCAAAAGGGCAGTCATTTATAGCTTTATAATTGGCCAATCAAGGTTGGATTTCTTTTCCTTCTAGCTTAGTTATTGAAATGTATTTTCATGATTCATGGAACTCTCTTTATGTGTCAAGATTTTTCCCCTGATGATATATCAGGTTTCCTTGTAGGCTCCTATTCATCTTCTATTTTCACTCTGTGGATAGAGTGGAGGAGGAGAATTATGAAGGTGCCCAGCACTGCTCTAAAGTTGAGGCTGAAATGAAACTTTCACTTAAAGGAGGGATCCAGTCAATTTACTATGCAAAATATGCTCTATTGTTCCTAAAATTACAGTACTTACAGAGTATGCAATGGATTTTCTGAGAATTTACACGTAAATCCATTATTTAGTTTGAGTTAGAGTTAATTGAAAATAAGTACTTTTACACCTTCTGTCAGTCTTTTATTCATCCCTAATGACTTCTGTTGTAAAATACAGACTCTTCAATATTCATATATCATCAAAATTCTTTGAAGTCTTTCCATAGGACATTTTCAAAGTAATTATTTTAGGAATTATGTCCTTTTTTGCTGTTATTCATCAGAGCTGTGAGTTTCTAATCTATCAGTGAGAGAAAGGAAAAGTGTTGCTTAGGGGAATCCTCAGGAGATCTCTCTTTGGCTACCCCTGGATGTTGCTCTTGCTCTGACAGTCCACAGGGGACAGAAAAAAAGAATCAGTTTGAGTCAATGACAGCTTAAATCCCTATAATTCCATAATCATATTGTTATTACACAGTGTCACACCAGGACTAAGGTTGTCCAAACAGTCAGTCATTGCTTGGTGACCTAATATTACTGCATTTTTCTGAAGTTGAGGGTAGGCCTAAGTTTCTGCAATGTATAATGTTTGTTTGGGAGATAACTCTGCCTTCACTATCTTATTTTACCCTATATCTAAGTGTTTATTCTTTTATTACTGCAAGGTCTAGGAATTCACATGTCCCAAAAGCCTTGCACTAAATGCTACACAAACAGAGAACAAAAACCTCTCCCACCCCGATAAGTTTGTACTTTAATTGCAAAAGATGAAATAAAGAATAGAAAACCAAAGGGAAATGTATGAAAAAGATAAGATATTTCTGTCCTAGATAATAGGCAGTGACCTCAGCCTACTCCTGGCCAGACTAGTGAGAAATAATATAAGCCTTGCAGCAAAGAGTGATCTGTAACGAGGATCTGTAAGAGTCCAAGAATTTCACTATGCAAATACCCTGGCATAAGCAGCAACAGGGGAGAAAATATATGTGAGTTGGTTAAGAAATATATGGAAGGTGCAGGGAGCTGGATAGCTGGAGACAATATTCTGATGCAATTAAAAGTGTCAAAGGAAGCACAAGTGATGAGAGGATGTCAGGTGAGACAAGTGACTTGCTTTCACCCCACAGGGAAAGGGCTGGAAGGGGAGTGTCTGAGTTACCAGTAAAGAAAAATAAATTATCTTTGCTTCACATACTGAATTGATGGGAAAACAAGAGAAAGAAACATATTACAGCAAGCTAGATGCAAGTTATTTAAATGTGGAAGGAAGTTTTTTCTCAGCTGATGCACAGTTTTGGTATTTTAAAGGAAACTTCCAGTTTGTGACAAACACGTAAAGGAAGACAGATTTATTTGGCTAGTGTACTTCAACAGGATATTTTAGATCTGTATGCAAAAAACAACTGACCCAGTGCACTGTCTGTTAGTTTCCATGACCACAAAATCATAGCAAAATACTGCTCTGTTAGTCAAGGGATTGAGACTTGGTGAAAGCCCTGCAGATTTGATTGGTATAGAGAGGAAAAATTATGGAAATGGAAAAAAAAATGTGTTATGGTTATCAGCTTGTATCCTAAGTAATGGTATGTCTGTAGGGAGTAAATTAATCTTGTAAAAAGTGGGTTTGGCTGTGTGTGAAGGTAGGCTTTCTTCATGTGCCTGAGGTATAAGAATGGAAGGAATGAAAAAACAGTAAAAAAGATGGAAGGAGGCTTGGACTGTAATCCTGTTTTAATGGAAATACTCGAGGTTAAGCAATAAGAAGAAAGGGTGGGAAAAATATGTACTTTTTTTTCCATAATAGAAAATACTAAGGTTGTGTCACAATGAATACAGATCTAACATCAACTCAATTGTGCTGCCATTAAAATGTGTTTCAGCACTGTGATTCAGGCCTTGCTCATTGTGCCATTTAGATCCCTGTGCATAAATACCAATATTCTTTACCACGTGAGGCCACTTGAGCAATAGGCATAGCACATACATTGCAAGCCACCCATTTTCCACCTGTGGCTGCAGAGCTGGCGGCCCAAGAGGCCAGAGCATGTGATTTATGCCATGCCCACACTGCACCTGCTAGCTTGGGTACTCGCTGTTGGAGTCCAGGAAAAGCCTGTGAACTTTTCCTGCTCCTCTGGGTGAGCGAGAGCACCAAAGAAATGAGGAGATGGTTGTTTAGTGTACCACAGAGTGTGTAGTTGTAGTTTTAAGGTTTTGCTATATATATTATATAGAGACAACATGGAGATTCTAGGGTGTCAGCTTCTTCATCTTCTTCTTTCTTCTCCTTCTCTTCCTTTCTCCTCTGACATGAGTTCCTGTGACTTGTTAATTGGTAGACAGAATTTAGTGTAGAGGAGACATGTCAATAAGGTTGATATTTACTGGTTTTGGGAACAAAATAAGATACGTAANCACCAGCTCTGTGACACCGCTGGGGTTTCTTCCTCAAAAACCTTCTCATTCTAACAGAGTCACTGACATCAGGGTCTCCTGATGCAGGACAAACCAAAAAGGAATGGAGTTGGAACAAATATTTGTGGTCAAGATAGCTCTGTCATTCAGTCAACTCAGGAAAGAGATCTCAGTCGTTGCTCCTCACCCAGGCTTCCTTCCCAAGGGAAATTTGGAGATGTTTTCCCTTCCATTCTCAATTTCTTTTCGGCTTTTTGGAATTGTAGGTCTTCCCACAGAACACAAATTGCAAATTTCAAAGCAGCTGTATTTAAACTCAGTCAAAAGTATAATGCAAACAACTTTTTTTCAGTAAAAAGAGAATGACAGAAAATTAAAATGCACATAGTCAGTGATTGGTAAAATAGTAGATCATCACATAAATTTGCATTAATTGCACAAAAGCTGAAAGTACTTCATTAAATACTCTCATAATACAGTAACCTCTTTAGAAAATTATTTCTGGTATAAGCATGTAAATAATTACATACTCTCTGTCCCATGTAGTTTTATCTGCCCAAGCAAAGGGGAACAGAGTGTTTCAGTTCAAGAGCACTCTGATTTTTGAGCAATTGATTAAAAAGAACAAGAATTTTAATGATGTTCATCAGAAGTGCTGCAAGTATATGAATTGTATATTCAAGTATCTGAGAATTTGAATTCCTAAGCTCAGTTCAGTAAGGAAAAATCAAGTGTACAAATGATGTATTGTAAGGAATCAGTGCTGAAGGTAATCATTTGAGGGTAAATCTGATTAATTTCAATGTACATGAGCAATGTGATACTGCATCCAAGTAGGAGGATGTAATTGGTCCATGTAGGTCCCTGTTGCAATACTTATAGCGAAAACTTTGTATTCTTAATGAAAGAGTTTATTTGTGGCGCAGTTTCAAATTAATCTCTATTATTTGGAATTTTTATTTCCACAGTATTTGAACATTTTACAGTAACGAATGCCACTATCCTTATAGCTCTACTCTGGCATTGGGCAATTTCCTTTTTTGCAAAATGTTGAGATTCCAAATTTCTCCCATTCCAGATTAGGAAGAAAAGTCTTCAATTCATGAAAAATCAGCTAGAATTTCTTTGGAACGGCCCATAGGTTACTGTGAATTCATTAGGAGCCTTGAGAATTTTTTTTTTTCCTGGAATTTCTGCATCCTGTAACTGAATGACAGGTATGCCACAGCTGAAATAAGTCTCCACAACATTCTCCTGGAGAAACCGACTGTCCATGGCTTGCATAGATTTACTCTTTGTTGTGTAGAAAACAGACTGGATATCTGGGTCCAGAGAGTGGTGGTGGGTGGAGTTACAACCATCAGTGGTGTCCTCAGGGCTCAGTATTTGAGCCAGTCCTTTTTAATGTCTTTATCAATGACCTGAACAAAGGGATTGAGTGCACCCTCTGTCAATTTGTAGATGACACCAAGTTGGGTGCGAGTGTCAATCTGCTGGAGGGAAGAAAGGCTCTGCAAGCTGGATCAATGGGCTGAAATCAATTGTATGAGATTCCACAAGTCCAGGTGCCAGGTACCCCCCTTGGGTTGCAGAATCACAGACTAAGCTGAGATGGAGGAGACACACAAGGATCATCTAGTCCAGCTCCTGGCCCCGCACAGCACCATCCCAAAGAGTCACATGATGTGCCCGAGAGCAGTGTCCAAGGGCTTCTTGAGCTCTTCCAGGCTTGGTGCTGCGACCACTTCCCTGGAAAGCCTGTTTCAGTGCCCAAACACCCTCTGGTGAAGAACCTTTCTCTAATATCTAAACCTCCCCTAACACAACTTCAGGCCATTCACTACAGGCTGGGGCAGAGTGTCTGAAAAGCTGCTTGGCAGAAAAGGACCTGGGGGGATGGTTCACAGCAGCTGAGCATGAAGCAGTGTGTGCCCAGGTGGCCAAGAAGGCCAATGGCACCTGGCTTTTATCAGCAATAGTGTGGCCAGTGGGACATGGGCAGTGACTGTCCCCCTGTATTTGGCACTGGTGAGGCCACACCTTGAATCCTGCTCTGGGCCCCTCACATCAAGAAAGACACTGAGGTGCTGGAGCGAGTACAGAGAAGGGCAACAGATCTGGGGAAGGGTCTGGAGCACAGGTGTTATGGGGAGTAGCTGAGGGAGCTGGGGGAGTTTATCCTGGAGAAAAGGAGGCTGGGTAGAGATCTTACTGCTCTCTACAACCACTTTAGAGGAGGCCATAGCCAGGTGAGGGCTGGTCTCTTCTCCCAGACAACAAGGGAGGTAGGATGAGAAGAAATAGCCTCAAGTTGTGCCAGGAGAGATTTAGATTGGGTATTCTTCCAAAATATCTTCCAAAAAGATTGCCAAGCTCTGGAACAGGCTGCTGAGGGGAACTGTCATCCTTGAGGATATTTACAGGTTGTGTAGATGGTGTAGATTCAGCACTCAGGGACTTGGTTTAGTGCTGGACTTGTCAGGGTTAGGTTTACAGTTGGAGTTGATCACCTTAAAGGTCTTTTCCAACCTAAATGAATCGATGATACTTTTTTGTTTATTTTAGCAATACTGTCTGGAGCTTCTTGATAAAATGTTTGGTGAAAGGATTTAATTCCTAATGCAATGAAGACATGGACAGATTCCTGGGAAAAGTTTCATTTTTTTCATTTTCATCCAAAGAATAATTTAATTTAAGTATTTTAAATATCACCATTCAGAGGTGGGAGTTTGCCATTCCCCCAAATTTTAGATCAGACTTGGTAGTGAGTGGTAATGATAAATTTCATCCAGGAATACAGAAATTAATGGCAGTCTCCCAGATCCAGACCATGGATCTCTTCCCAACTTTGCAGTCCTGTTAATTTTTTAATGTTATTAAAAAATCTATAGCTGCCCATGTAATGAGTGTTACAATAGTAACTTTTTGAAGACAATGCAGAAGGACATTCACATTTCCAAATGTAAATGGAAAACCTGCTTTGGCTTACAATTGACAGAGTCTTCTAGTCTTCATTTCTGATTTTGATTCAGCTGACTACAGGAAGGAGTTACTAGTTTTAAGGATGCTTGTGAACATCTATTTTAAGACTGTAATGGGCAGAGTGCCCTATCATGGGTTAAGCAGCTTTGGTCAGAGGAGTTTGCTTTCAGAACACCACTTTCAGGCAACACCTGAATGCTTTTCATCCAGAAGGATCAGCCGTGTGTGGGAGGGAATCGGAAATCCAAGTGAGTGCTTTGGAAAGAGAAGGCATCAGAGTACATTTACTTAAACACCATACATATTATGACTACAGTAGTAAACACCCACTAAGTGTACAGTATATTTGCTGTTTTCAATCATAAATGCCATTTCCTTTGTGAACCTATGATGAAATTATATCATACATAAGTTAGGCAGAAGTGCCCTGCTCTCTTTGGCGACAGCCAATCAGCAACCAAGAGATGCATTTCAAGCCAAATTTCCTCCTTAGTGTGAATGTGTGAATTGTCAGTGTGCATCATTCATCTGTTTGTCACCTCTGAGCAGCATTTGTTTACTCCTCACCCACCTGTAAAAGATTTTTCCTTTATTTTAGTAGTGTT
Organism: Vireo altiloquus; assembly: GCA_013396875.1. NCBI lineage: Eukaryota > Metazoa > Chordata > Aves > Passeriformes > Vireonidae > Vireo > Vireo altiloquus. Next base: position 281,295 of record VZRF01003178.1, read on the forward strand.
GGCCCCAACATTTCACTAATGAATGAAGCCTTTAGGCTTGTATTTTTTCCTAGGTCTAATGACAAAGATCCAATTCTGTTAGATCTTTTCTCTCCCTCTTCTAAAAAATGACAAGTAAACACTTAACTCAGCTGAATTACAACTTAACAGCTGACTCTGCAGGCCCATGCAAATCAAGTGAAATCTTAAAAATGCAGATGTAGTCATCAGAGTGCTAATTAATAATTTGACTGCTGCCTCTCTACTTCAGATCTTCACTGTAATTGTAAAACATGGGGGAGGAAGTATCTTAGGATCATATTCCACCTGGTCTTCCCAGGGGAGTGAGCATGAAGCATTCTTTTTGTGCCTGGATAGGAGCTGTACCACCTCCAGGAAAGCAGCACAAAGGCTCTGTCTCCAGGATGGAAACACCTGCCTGAAGTTCCTGGGTCTTGGATGTGCATCTGCAGTGAAAATTGACAGAGGGAGGTGCAACTGCTTTCATCTCTCTGTCAGCAATGAGAACAAGGGTACAGAGGTCATCATGCACCAACCTGTCCGTGTGGCCCCACTCCCCAGCAGAACAGGGCTTGCCTCAGTGAGAGATGGTGGTTCTCTCTTTCCAAAGATTATCCACACTCCTACAGACTTTGCATTCTGGCATCTTATGCGAAGAAATATTCTGCATCCTTGAGGCAAATATTCCTTGAACTGTCACAACCCCAGCTGCCATCATCTCTTCACCATCATGAATGGAAGCTGTGATCATCTTTAGTACTTTTACTAATCATTCCTTTCTTTCTTGAATGAAAAGTTTAATAATGCTTTAGCAAACAGTTGTGCTGCATCCTTTAAATGAATGATGTCAAGATTTGTTTTGCAATCACAACACTTCGGGGAAAGAATAATTCTTGTTTAGAGGTGAGAACTGACAATGGGGATTCCATTCTTTACCCACTTCCTTCTCCTCCCTAGACATGAGCAGAATATTCCTTGTCTTGGCTGTCATTTATAGTTTTGTTTATTTTTTGAACTCACGGGGTTTTTAATGTTAAAGCTCTGCCCTAATTGCTAGCTAACCATCATTCCAATTTTGTATCCACCTATAAAAAAGTAGCAAAGCTTTCTCAGGTAATAAAGACACTTGCAAAAATTTTATGATGTATTGATTCTGGTGTCATTGTGACTGTATTGTTAATGCCTGCATTATTTGTATATAAAACATACACAACTGACATTAACATGTACCAGTGTTTGTACAATGGTGACAAAACTGTGCCCTCACCATGAAAAATTCATGTGATCTGTTAGAAAATCTTTATTGTTCACTGAATTAGAAGATTTACCCAAACATATGCATTGTATTTAACCTATACATTACCACCTCTCTGTACTTCTTCATAAGTCTTGCAACACTTGTTTTCTCAAATTTTCAGTTATTGATTTATTTTATTCCTTCAGAATCTGAAATGTTTTTATCTGTAGAAATATTTTTCTAACCCTCATGATCAGAAAGAAGAGCATGAAAGCAAAAACACTAGAGCCTAAAGAAACAGGGAGAACTTAAAACTTTTTTTTTTAGTGATGAGATATACAGGTGGAAGTGAAAATTTGAGAAGGTTGCACCACATTATTTATAAAAATAATAGAATTAATCCTCTTAAATGAAAGTCAATGTGCTTTTAATGGCACATCTGTAATTAAGTTCTTCTGAGACTGCTGTGCATTCAGACTATGACCATTTCATGTAAGTCTGGTAATATAGGGAAGCCTTAAAGATGTTGCAAAGGGGCCAGAGACAAAAAACAATTAGAGGCAGCACATTTAAATGATGGAGCTATAAAAAGACATGGGTATAAATGTTCCCATTTTCAGGGCTGCAAAAGAAGTTTCTATTGAAATCTAGCAAAAGGAAAGAGAAACAACAGAAGACAAATTCCAATGAAAGCACTTGTCAGACTAGCTCTATTAATTAAGCATAAAAATGCAGATCAAGGATACTTGAGATAGCATTAAATCCCCCTCACACGAAACTTCAGCCACAAAAACCTTGTTCAGCAATATGGAAGAGAATTTTCTTCCCACCTAGATAAACATTTAATGCTTTTCCAGACAGCCCAGATTGTGGACTTCTGTGTATATATCCCCGTGAGTGATTTTTCTAACTTAGCTTTTCTGAATGTGAAACATTTGGAACTCAATATACACATACAGCAAACACTCACACAATACATGCCAGATCAATATTTCATGTTTACAAAATGATTTTTTTCAGCAGTGACACTTTATCTCTTCTAGTCCTTCATCCTCCCTGCCAAATCCCTAACACAGAAAAGTCATTTTTAAATTAAGAAGTCATTTCTTTCTCCTCTTAGATACAGTAATAGTTTTCTAGTTGTGATGTAACATGACTCTGTATGCAACGCACCAAGCAAACCTGTGCCTCTCACTTTGCTGTTATGCAGTGGGCCAGTTCTGCCAAGAACCCTGTGGCTTTCCTCTTAAGTGTTGAACTTCTGATCAACCCTGAGGGAAGAATGCAGGGAAAAAATAATGGGCTCTGAGATCTTTCTTAGCTTGGAACAAAACCTCCTCCAGGCAGCAAAGGAAATAAACTAAAAGGCTCTGGTAGTAGCAAAAGAATTAGCTTCCTTCCAGTTTCTTTGCAGGATTGACTACAAAATCTTTACATGGTAGGTGAGACAAAAACTGACAGAAACACACCCTACAAATTCAGAACAGATTGAGCCACACACTTGGATGCAGGGGTTTACATAGATTGCTGATGAGGAGTGTCACATCTTACTGCTGAAAGGATCGTGTGGATGTGGTACCACAGGTGCTCCTAAGGGTAGCCCAAAACAGACTGCAGTCACTGATAGAGAACCAGGGACTTACAGAACCATGCTGTACCTCAAAGAAGTGAATGGAAAAGTGAGTTAAACACTTACTCTCCCTTTAGCACCTTCTGGAAAGTGTGGAGGGACATACACTGAACATTTTGGTTTTGGAAAGAAAAGCTTTTCACTACAGGAGTGATCAAGAAAACACAAAAGAGTATGATTAGTTTTGTATGAGAATATATAAATTTTTGTTGTTATTCTCAATCTTAAGAATGACTGCTTTCTGAGGATCTGCAAAACTATGGACAGTTTCTCAAACATGCATGATTATCCCAGGCCCCATGCAGCAAGTCTTTAGATGCAGATGCACTAAACCAGGCTTTTTCAAGCAGCGGCTTTAGTGGCATTTCCATAATGCCCCAGTAACTTTTGAGCCTGGCTGCTCATCTATGGTATTTCATACAGATTTGCAATTGTGAATTCAAGAATACGAGAGCTGCTACAAAGTGAGAATACAATAATGTACTTTCTTTGCCCAAGGCTTCTGTCAGAGGTGTTCTGTTAGAGAATTTTGCTGCAGAATGCAGCTTTAAGGCAAAAACTGTCTGAATTTTAGTGTCTGGGTTCCAGTCACATGACAAAGCATCCATTTGGTAAGTAAACTTCCAAAATAACTATTTCCCATTGTTTTGTTCTCTCCTCAAAGTTGCAGCACTTTCAAGAACTTCAAGTTTTCAAGGAAATCTTTCCAGAGGAAAGTTCTTAAATTATAAATTTAAGCACCACCTGCCTCATGCAGACCTAAACATTGGAAACCATCCATGTAACCTTTTGATTTTGTGAAAATTATGTTATTTTCAAACATGGCCTCCAGAACAGAGATAAATTAGATGCATGCAGAAGAAGGAATAGGAGCTTGCCAAGGATTTGCAGTTTAACATAACACATGAACAGGTCATCGTGAGATACTCGCAAGTTTCCATTGTTTATTTGTTTACTGCACTCCTGATTCTCTCACCCCTTGTGTCACTAAGTTTATATATTGAACAGGGTTACACATTTTTATTTAATGGTATGATACTTGGAAATAATCTAATAACCCAGAAAATAAGTAATGGCACTGAAGGGGTCTGAATTCTGAATACTTCAAAGGGTCAGAATACCTGATATATTTCTTTTAAAGAAAGCACAGTATTCTAAAGCCTCCAAAATTACACTAACTAGGGACAAAAAAAGTCATTTTTCCAATTCTCATGGCAGTAGAAATTCTAGACATGAAATCTGAGGAAAATAAAAATAAGTTAGATGTTTTTAATCATTCCAGCATACTTTTTTTTAAAATATTACTTCTTTAATCTCATTTGAAGTAGGCCCATTAAGCCTAATGCACTGAGTGCTATGTGATCTGAATAAATTGTGTCTATAGAGCTATCTCCTCTAACGCAAAGTCATAAGGAAAAAATATAATAAAGTTATTAATTCACTGCATCATCACTTCTCAGTAGCTTGACATTTCCTGAGTGCTATAAATTTTTGTTGCTTGTTTTATCTGTCTCGACTGATCTTATTGGCATAAAAAACTACTAGGATAGCATAAGATTTTTGGAAGCTTTCATATAACTATATCAAGTTCCTTGCAAACTCACAAGTAATCAGCTAGTTTAAAAATGATAAAAATGTGGTTTGGGATCAGATGCCAAACTTCCTTTCAGATATTTTCTATTTGCTTTTCAAATGTACCTGGATAGTATAACTATGTATATGACTATTTCTCAGATAAAGTGAAGATGCAATGTAATTTGGATTGGAGAGATGATTGGTTCTATTCCAAACTACACTTTTGTAGGTGAGTCTCCAGCCTATGATGGTACTTGGGGTTATTCCTCCCCAGGTGCAGGACCCTACACTTGCCCCTGTTGAACCTCATTAAGTTTTCCTCTGTCTAACTCTCCAGCCTATTCAAGGTCCCACTGAATGGCAGCACAGCCTTCAGGTGTATCAGCCACTCCACCAGTTTTGTGCCACCATAAAACTTCCTGGATACATGTACTTGAGGGTACATTCTATCTCATTGCCCAGGTCGTTAATAACCAAATTGAATAAGACTGGACCCACTATTGGGTCCCAGGGAATGCCACAGACTACAGGTCTTCTACTCCACTGATCACAACCCTCTGAGCTTTGCCATTCAGCCAGTTCTTGATCCACCTCACTGTCCATTCATCTAACCCACATTTCCTGAGCTTACCTGCAAGGATATAATGAGAGACAGTGTCAAAATCCTTGTGAAGTTGAGGTGGACAAATCCACTGCTCTCTCCTTGTTGATCCATCCTGCCATGTCATCACAGAAGGTTTTCAGATTGGTTATGTGTGGTTTCCCCTTGATTAATTCATCCTGACTATTCCTGATGATTTTCTTTTCTTTTATATTCTTGGTGATGATCTCTAGAATGACCTTTTCCATAACCATTGCAGGGATGGATGTGAGGCTGACTAGATGATAGTTTCCTGGGTTCTCCTTGCTCTTTTTGATGATAGAAGTAACATTGGCGTCCTTCCAGTCATCAGGCACCTCTCCCACTCTCCATGATTTTTCAAAGGTTATGGAGAGTGTCAGAGCAATAACATCTGCCAGCTTCCTCAGCACCCATGGGTGCATTCTATCAGGGCCCGTGGATTTATGGGTGTTAAGTCTGCTTAACTGATCACTCACAAAACCCCTAAAATGCTAATTCTTCTTTTTCCCAAAAAAGGATAACTGTAAGACTACCACCTAATTACCGAAGTTGACATAAAATGAGACGAGGACAAGATATGTCCTCTAATTTCCTCCCATTAAAACCCTTCCACATTACAGGGAATAATATTCATCAGGAAGGAAAAGGAGACCAGTTGTGATTATTAATGTACTTAGATTGTACAGAGGCCTCCCTGTGGCACAGAGAACCCAGATTCCAGTCCCTGCTCCTCCTCTGCAATTTTCCTCCCATGCAATTTTGCAGTTATCATTCAATGTCATTGAAAAACTGACCTCCATTTGATACCACAGGCCTCTCTTTATATAGGCTCATCATACTGTTGCAGAAGTATTGGAAACACTGTCCTAGCAGCTCTCCAGATAGCAATGTGCTGGGAAACATCTGACTACCAAAGATTAAATAACACTGGACAGCGGCGATTTATTACTTTTAGTTTGGATGATGAGTGTGAGGAGAGGTGATAGGTAAATGTGACTGTACCTGTTACAATAATTTTCTGACATGCAAGTTTTCCTCTCTTCTTGAGACTGTAGAAGGTGCATGACATGATATCAGTTTTTGTTTGCTTCAGAGTTTTTATTGCCATACATTTTTAGAGAAGCTGAGCAGCTGTACTTCAAATGTCCGTGATGAAGGAAGGTGGAAGGGATGCTGTGAACTGGTGGCAGACAAGTGTCAATGCATGTTCAGTGAAAATGTAAGTGATGAGCAGTGAGGGTCCTTTCTGAACTAATCTGGCCCACTTTTTCTTCTCTCCTGCTGACAAGACAAGCGTCAGAAACTTTCATCAAGCCTGCCTACACTCAGGGAACATCAGCAGGAAATTTAGCAAATAATTAGCAATCAGAGTTTACTTGTGAAGAATAGAGTTGCAGGAATTCTTTTTTCCATCTCAGGGTAGTGAGTTGATAATGAGGACTTCCAGTCTGACATAAATCTGTTTTCTCATTGCCTCTTTTTCTGTTAGTCTGAAGATTACAATTAAAAAGCCAAAAAATATAACCACCAAGAAAAAAAAATCCCCACTCCTATTTCTAGGTTTTATTTTTTTTCCTTTGATAAGGACACCCAGCACGGTTAGTCTAATTATTTTCTTCCCACTGTCTCTTATTGTCAGCCAATACGACGAGTTTGCATAGGTAATGGTTTACACAAACTGCTTGCTCTGTCAGCCCTGCCAAGCCAGTGCTTTCAAGGGACCACCTCCAAGTGGAGCCTATGTAAGAGATCAAGCACCCACAATTTCCACTAAGTCATTAGCAAATTACAGGTATATATTTTACAACAGGACTAGACCCTCTCTGTATAGCTCAAAGCTTAATACATGAAACCCTGCTAAGTGCATCATTCTCTCAACCTCATGAAACAATTAATTAGTTTTATCTTTCACCAAGGATCTTACCAGAAGAAGAAAATGATGACTGAACACATTTAAAACCACACCAGAATTTTGATGTTGTTGGTAATGGAAGAGCTATCCATCAATCCTGCTTTTCCAGGGAAACTAGGAGGGTGGCAAACTACCACCAATACGACTGGTGGTAATCATCTTAAGGAATAAGGAGAGACCTATTTCTACTAGAAACTTCAGTAAGATTCTCATCCATTTTAGAAGGTCAGGGATTTCCTCAAATATGTCCATGCATTTTTCTGCACATTTGCTTACATAGCAGGCCTGTGAATTATAATGCCAAAAGTATAAATGACTGCATATATCTATGTTTAACCCTTGCCTTGGAGTTAATGGTCTATTTACAGAGTGAATAACCATGAGTCAGGTTCATTTCCCATACGGCTCAGAGCAATTTGTTTTAGGTTTGGCCTAAGGTACAGAGAAGTTATGGAGAAGGAAAAGTGCAGAGTTTACTGGGATTGGGAGTGGAGTCATCTGGAACAATTTGGTCCTAGGAATATGTGTGGCGCAGAGATACGTAAAATCTGGTTTCCTGAGGATTACAGAAGTCAAAATTGGCAGGATTTCCACAAGAATTTCTGAAATACATAATCTGTGCTTTTCAAATACGTTTTGTAGAATATTACTCATATTGTGACTTCTGAGCTGCCTCTTTCCTTTGGTCACCAATAAAAACTATTGTTAAAAAAATATATACATTTAGATTCAAGGTACACTGTTGATTCTACTTCATGTTCCCACTAGCCTACATTTTAATGATCAAATAAAGATCAGAAAAATAAAATTGAGACAGGTTCAAATAAAAACTGCAATAACTGTCATTAATGTTCAGGAGAAATTCCATTTTCTTAAAAAATAATGTATTCACCCAATAAATTCATTTTTTAATTATCAAAGATAACAAGAAGTGGGACAGGAAAGGGAGCACTTGTAAAGGACAAGCAAGCTGACCAGACTTGCATCAGTGGAAGCCATGGTGCATGCCCTGCCTCCTCCAGAAGCACCATTGCTAGATTTATATTCATCATTTGCCTTTTCAGGATTATTTGCAATCATATAGTGTCTTTCACCTGAGGGTCTCAAATGGTTTAAAAACAATTTAATCTGTCATTGCTCACTTGCTGCTGGAAGGCTTGTTCCCCACTCTGATCACCCCAGCTGCCAGCCTGCAATCCATCTCTTGGTAGCATTTCAAACTGGAGCTGTCACTCCCAGGCACAGTAGGTGTTCCCTGAACACAACCCTAAAGCTCCTTCATTGATCTCCCTCAAGGCCTCTTGGAAAAGCACCTTTGCCATGATGTCAGTAACACTGAAACGAACCAGAGATTTGGCAAACATCTGTTGCTGAAGTGCTGAGGCTGCTGCCTGTTACACCAGCCAGCAATACACTCCTGAACCTGCTGTACCACCCATTTGCTCACTTCTCCTTCTCCTTGGACTACAAGTTCCTTGAGGTAGGGATGAATTTTTTTTTTTGTTCTGAGCCTATGAACCATTATGTAGTTTAGGTCCAGGTATGTAACTTCAGGCTCCTAAATGCTACAACCTTGCCAATATTCTAGAAATAAGTAATAAATCTGACAAATGTAAATGATCCCTCCAGATGTGAGGAAATGAGAACCCAGGCTCTTAGTTAACTTACTGAGTACTTAATCACACAGACTTTGAGGATCCTTGAGCATACCCAATATAGCTGAAGGTGCAATTTGAGTGATAAATTATGGTTGCATAACAGTAATTTTTAATATTCACAAACCCAGTCTATTCATGTTCAGAAAATCACTCTCTTTACATGAGAGAGAAGTAAATGACCCCTTGGATACATGACAACATTTACCACTAAACTTATATATTTCCTAGGCACATAACACCGGAGCATTGAGGACCAGAGGTACCATCCAGTGAAATGACTGGAAGGACTCCCATTGAATTGAACAGAAGCCAATTAAGAGAGCTGGACATTGCTTGACCAGCACAGCATTTATGCTGCTTTCCAGTGTCTGACAATATTAATTAAATTTTAAATGGAAACACTTTTAAATTGGTGCTGACACTGCTTTAGCACCATAACTGTGAAGTTTTCACTCACTATTAGAGTTTCATTTCTGTGATATTCCCATTAAGAGTAATGTATATTATTTGGAAGGGTAATATGGAAAGAAATTACACAGTTTGCATTAACTGTGCTGTTGTGAGCTGGTAAATATCAACAGATACCTTAATGAGGCAACAGCATGAATCCCGCATGCAACTATTTATTCAGCCTATTCGTTATTGACTTTTCATAGTTCCTTGCATGTATTTTAAAAAAAAAGAAAAAAATCATCCAGTACACTTACTTCTCTTGTTTAGTATCATGCTCTAGCAGTTTTTCAGGCTTCTCACTTCCCTGACTCACTACCCCTCCATGAGAGAGGAAGGCTGTCTTCCTCTTTCCTAATTCATGGCTCACAGCAGATAGATGAATTTTTTAATGACGAATATGTATCTTCTTAGTCAGGTTGATAGGCACAAGCAGCCAGAAGGAGCAGAGGTGCTGAATCTAACTTATGTCCAGAAGCATTTGGAAGATACTAATCTTACTAAAAGGTAATTACTTGTTTCTTTTATCTTTAAATGCCCATGTGCAGCCACCCATAAGCATCCCAAACTTGCTGTCTGCTTGTGAGCAATTAGAGAAAATTAATTTGAAAAGTGCAGCTGGGGTCTCATCACAGCTATAAAAACTGGCCACACAACTGACCATGAGAATGAAATTAAATAACTGCCTGAAAGAGAGGCCACTAATCAAGAGGTTTTAACATGGACTGAAAAGCAAGGTAGTAATAAGTCTGTGTGTAAGATGTGTTTCATCTATACTTCAGGGGTGATACCTCATTTATTTTGAAAATTATAAATACAGAGCTTTTAGAAAGTTTGGGGATTATTATTCCATTTTTTCTTTTTTAACATATCTTGCATTGATTACTATCAATGTGTAGGTGAACGACATGAAGACAGCAGGGAAGGAAACACCATTTGAAAGGTGCTGCATCATTAAATGTTTTGATCAAAATATTGCTTTGTTATTTTGATGTGGTTTTTGCCCCACAAAATTGGGTTTACATCTGCCAGGACACATGTGAACAAAAGTAGACCAAAACAAAAAGGGACCTCAGCACTACAATTCTTTTGTTATTACAAAAAAATCTTATTCTCTTCTGAACTGAAATCAAGACCATTTCTTCTCTATTTGATTGACTGGAAGAGAGCAAATAAGTGGTCACAATGCTGGTATCAGAATGACCAGGAAGCTGAGCATCCAGGCAGTCATCTAGGAAATGGATATCATGGCCTCTATTTTTATTTTAAAACTTTTTCTACTGGAACTGAACTTAAAATCCCCTTTGGTTATAGTTTCAATTTCACATATCTTGTACTTATTTTTCACCCTATTCATTAGCTTGTTTAGAACCTGAAGTCAAGGGGAATTTCAACAGTGACTTCAGTGGGAGCAGTGTCAGATCATTAAACCTCAGTACTTTTAAAAGTATCTTTTAAAAGCCATCCAGAAGGGAGCCATGGGAGAGAAACTAAGTGAAGTGACTTTACCTTACTTCAAAGCTCAGGAAAGTAAAAAAGAAAGAAGAAAGCCTGCTCTTTTTCTTCTTTAAATGCAGAATCATGTACAGCCTGAAGGAAATATTTTAGGAATTCAGAGAACAGAAATCCTGCTCTGTGATGGTGTTCAGTATGATATCAATATCAGGTCTAATCGATGGCATGCTTACATCAGCTCTGCTACCTGATTAATTAATTTGCTCATATCTGGTGCTCTCCAAATCAGACTCGTTTCTTCCAGTCCAGATCCGAAAATTTTTCCTTATTTTTTTTACTTAAATTATTCTTTCTGTCTTTAGTATACCCCTTTACTTCCAGCATGGTGACAGCTTGCAGAGCAATCCTAGTCATTTTCCCCTGGTCCTTTGCACTGCCTGCTTCCTACTGCTCCTCCTCTTGCTCACTGCAGTCATTATTAATCATCTCCCTTCACCTGGCTTTTGCTCCTGCTCAAATTTTGTCATCATATATACTTGAATTGTCCACGATCATGTCTTATTTCCCATGACATTTGCATTTTCTCTAGTGTTTTGCTCTGTACGAAGCAGTTCCAAGCTCACTTGCCTCTGTCTGTTGCTTCTGCATCTGGAAAGAATAGATGCCTTTATGAAGCCAGAGACCTCAGTGCATTGCTCTACATCTGAACCACCCAGTTGTGTAAAGAATATGGAAAGTTATGTTGAAACAACCTTCCTGCAAAGTGCTTTACATGCCAGAGGCTGAGCAATGACTTCGATGGAGGAAAACCAGGGAGGTCAGAGATCATCTGACATCAGCAGGGCTTGAGGGGAAGTTAAGTTTTAGTCTGTCCTTTCAGTATTTTGGATGTCCTGAGCAAAAGGAATACCTCTCACAGCCAGTGCTCACCAGGTTTTCTGCTGAATGAACTCACTGGTTTCCCATTGCATGTCCAAAGAGAAGAGAGAAAAGCAAAATCTCTTCTGCCTGTTCCCACTTAGCAGTAACATTACTTTGGGCCTGGGGAGTGCAGGAAGACAGCCAGATTTCAAGCTTCATTTCCCTTCTGCCCTCTGATGCAGATTTATTTATGCAAATGCTATTTGAAGCAGCAGCCCATCACATTTAAGTGTTTCCCTGATCACCTGCTGATTTCTCCAGCCTGTCTTTTCTCAACAGTTAGGACAGCATTAGACCTGCGAGTGATTTAGAAAGAAAGGAAATGCTAATGGGAAAACAAATACAGATGGAGGTATTGGGTCCATTTTCTCCCTTCCCAAACCAAAGGTCAAGCATATGTTATCAGTCTGAATACCCTTCAGATAAAGAACATCACTAGCTGTGGAAGCACAAAATAATGCCTTTAAAATATTGCCTTGACATCACCTTGCAAAATGGTAAATAGGACTAAGGATACTTCTGAATTTCTGTGTCATATCTGAAGGAAAAATTCCTCAGAACCAGCTGAGGGCTTGTCAGCCTGAAAGAATTTACTGCCTATGAGAATGATTTCTACAAATTGTAATAGTTGGCCCAATAAAACCTTATCTCTTATATACCTTGCCAAAGACTGCAAGCAATAGTTACAGACAAGTGTATGAGTGCATAGAGCTGTGTGCAAAAAAGCATACCAGCTTAGAAAGCCTGCAAAATGCTATTTTCTTTATAAAGCTGTGTGGAGATTTGCAATGGGAGACGTTGATAACACCAGTTGGTATAAGTGCATCACTGTAATCAACTATAGCTTAATATTATGGTCATCACTGTTACACAAATGTTGGATCTGGATGCAAACCAGGAGACTCCATATTTCTTATTACACTACAAATTTCTCATCAGAAGCACCTACCTCCCAGACTAGACACTAGACTGGTATATCTGGGCCTGGGACATTGACCCCTGATAAGTGGTGGCAATCAATATTTGTTGCTTTGCTTTTTCTCTTGAATGCCCATCAGTCCTGCTCATCTTGTGTTTCCTCTGCTGACAAGTACCAGGAGCAACTCCTGTAAGAGGCATATCTCAGCTGCTTCAAAAGCTGGATTAAAACCAGTTATAAGAATTTCTGCAGCTTAAAACAAGACCTTCCTTTGGATTTCTGAAATCATAACAAAATTGTCCTCCAAGAACACATTTTTCAAGGAGCAATCATGGAGTTTGAGTCAGTGACAGAAAGTAAACTCAACATCAGTGTGATACAACAGCAACAATATTTCTAGATGATTGATAAGAAAAGCACTTCCCGGAGGTGATTTTGGCAGGTGCTCGTTAATTCAGTTCTCTGGCTGCCGCTTTGACTCATAAACCTGCCAGGAAGAAGGGACCACAAGTGGCCACCTACTCCCTCCTCAGAAGCAGGCTTAAGCTTACACTTTGACCAGACTAAGTGTGCATGGCCTGCTTTTACATTCCCCCACTGAACAGGATTCTCTTACCAGCCTCTTTGGTTTCATTTCTTACATTCAACTGGAATCTTCTTTGCTGCCAATTTAGTCAATTTTTTCTCTCTTTGTAATAACTTTTTCAGTTATTCAAAGACTGCTACCTTGTTCCACATCTATCCTGCTTTCTCTGACCTGTATAAAAGCATATTCTTTTAATGCATCTTTAATGCTTGTTGATTGATTGATTGATTATCTGATATTTTTATTGTTCTTTTTGGAGGTCTCTTCAAATGTTTTATTTTAATGCACACATTATTCCAGGCAACAATTTCTCAAGACAAATGGAAGATAATAGATCACTCCTCTGTCTTCTGTATGACAAACTTACAGTACCAATTCTATGATTACAATGTCCAATATGTAAATGCTGCTTTTGATCATTGTTTTCCCAGTCTCTGTCTTAAGAAATGTCTTTCAGTTTAATCCTAGAATAAACCAAAATCTTAACTTGTAACCAGCAGGCCTATTTTTAAGTCTGTTGGGAAACCCCAATTATGTCTTTGTTATGCTTTCAGTCTTTGTGAAAATTACAGTAATTCTCAAAATGCTATGGGAGAATTTCTGTGTTGTAGGATTTTAGGAAAAGCTCTTTCTACTACCATTCCTTGACTTGTTTAACAAAAGACAAGGGTGATGGACTCTGTCATCAAGGGCAACAGATCCCACTCCATGGTGAACATGTCTTGTAAAGTCAATACTGGTAACCTGGTATGAAGTCAATGTTTTCTTCACAGAATCACAGAATGGATAAGGGACCACAGATGATCACCAGTCCAACTTCCCTGCTCAAGCAGGGCCATCCTACAGCACATGGCACAGGATTGCATCCAGATGGTTCTTGAATATCCCCAGTGAGGGAGACTCCACAACATGTGTGCTGTAAAGTTGTTTCTCATATTCAGGTGGAACTTCCTGCTAATCAGTTTCTGCTCATTGACTCTTATCCCATTGTTTGGCAGCCCCGAGCAGAGCCTGGCTCCATCCTCCTGGCACCCTCCCTCCAGACACTGACAGACATTGATGAGGTCCCCTCTCAGTTTTCTCAGGCTGAACAGGCTCAGCTCCCTCAACCTTTTCTCATAGCAGAGATGCTCATGGCCCTTAATCTCTGTAGCCCTCCCCTGGACCTGCTCCAGGAGCTCCATGCGTCTCTTGTCCTGAGGAGCCCAGAACTGGACACAGCACTCCAGATGTGGCCTCAATAGGGCTGAGCAGAGGGGCAGGATCCCCTCCCTCGACCTGCTGGCAATGTTCTTCCTAATGCACCTTAGGATGCCANCTACAGACGTCTCTTCTGCCCATCTCTCCAACTTATTGAGGTTCTTCTTAAGGGCCACACAGCTCTCGACTGGGTTAATTTACACTCTGATGACTGGCTCACCAAGAAAGGCTGTCAGACAGCATTCACGCAGTTTCAGAGTATCAAGGGAGCAGTCCTGCTCAAGGTATTGGCTCGTTTTAAAGAGGTTGAGATAAAGACAAAGAAACTGTCCTGAGGCTGTTCTTGTGTTACAACCTTTATAAAAAACCCCAACAATCTTACATTTCCTCAAAGATGAAGCATAACTGAACACAGGAAAAATACTCTTGGGAAGATGGATGTAACAACATAAACTGTTACCTGTTTCTTTCTTGACCCAAGCGTCAGAATTCTTCCCTGAAACAGTTCCAATGGAGAGAGCAGCTTCCCACTATGTCTATCCAGTCCAATTCAAGGCTTATAGCTGAAATAATTTAATTTCTTCCTAAGTGTGACCCCAGGATCTGGTTAGATGCCATTTTGCCTGATACAGACAAGCCTTTAGAAGTGCTTAATTTTCTCTGTCTGGACAGACAGTGAAAGTTACTGTTTTATTGAAATTGTAATGAGGATAGAATTGTCTTTGAGAGGCTTTTGTTGAGCAGAAGCTATACATTCCCACTTTCCTTTTACTCTGCAGCAAACTCATTACTGTGGCATTGGCCTTAGAGCAAAGTGTAATCTCTTTTATCCTATTCTTTTTCACATTAAGACAAAGCCCCATCTCTTTGCCATTATTTCTTCTTTTTGGTCTGTGTAATTAAAACTGAGGTCCTTGCACAAAATGTTGTGTTTCTCAGATCATATTGGAAATCAGCTGCCAGAGCTACAGTGTAGGGCAGAAATCCAGGTCCCACCATTAACCAGCAGGCTCAAAAGCAATGTTCATCACTACTTCTGCAGTTCAGTCACTTGACTCTGGTTTCTCTGACTTTCTTTCTCAAACAGCGTTCAGCCCCCTGCACCATGTATTGCTCTGGCTCTAACAAGCCCTACCTCATTTGTCTTGAACTTGCTATTGACCCTAAACTCCAACTCTATCTTTGCAGAGGGTCAGGTTTTTTCTACTTAGCTGGTAGGAAATATGCCATAGGCCAAAGACTTACCCTGTAGAACCTCTTCATATCTGAACAGACTTCAGATGGCCTTTGGTGCCAGAAGATTGTCTACCTGACAAAAATATTTGAGGAAGGAAAGAAGGAGCCGCAAGTAAGTGGAATGAAATCAGTAACTCTGAATATTCAAATTTATTTGGGCTACTTAGGACTCTGCTTGGAAAATATAGGGTTACTTTATATTCCAAGTGTTAATAATTTATGATTTAATATGATTAGTAAACACATTAACTTATAAAAATCAGAAATGTGCTAGCCAGCATGTTTTAAAATACATGCAATTTCCCAAAGGAAGGTATGTAAGATCCATGCAAGGTAGATTTTATGTGAAAAGAAGGTCAGAATAGGCCAGAAGTTTACAACTTCGAAGGAACTCACTATTTCACACTGACAACAAAGTTGTTTTTCCAAGTTTCTTACAAGCAATGCAACCAGATTAACCAAATATGTTTTATTAAAAAGCGAAGAAATGGAGCATTCCTTTCCTAAGAGAGGCTTGAGAATTGGTGTGTCCATGGAAGGGAGTGGTTTCTCTCACACTTTTTAAGGTGTCAGAAAGAAGGAGAGACAGCAAGACAGACTTAAACTTAACTTGATAAAAGGATTCAAGTACATAAATCAAACATTTTGTGTGAAGCAAAATGTTAATCTCCTTCATAAGGAGACATTGCTCAGTTTGGCACTGTAGGAGAAATTACACAAACCATTGCCCACAGAAAACACGGCATAATGAATAAAATTTGTCTTGAATTATTTATTTTTAGTGCTTTATTTTATCTCCTCTATCTTGCATGGCCTGGAAATTGTTCTTGATGAGAGCTTTTTGAGCACTGAATCTCAAATTAAAACAACACATTAATGTCTTCTATACATAGAGGTAGAAAGATTACAGTGGAGTGCTTAGAAATGCACTAGATTCAACACTTTCCACTAATGGGACCACTAGTGTGCACCACTTTACTGCCTTAAAACATATCCATAAGATACAGTATTGTTGGTTGCATGATGACTGAATAAAATTTAATAGATGCAGAAGTGACAGAGCAGAACTAATCTATTCCAAAGTACCAGCTCTATAATAAAATGTATTTGTTTTGAAATCTGATTAAAAACATGTCTTGCAGCACTAGCAAGACCTTAGAAAGTGGGAAATCATAGTGTGGGCCATAAATTTCAAAGGATTTTGAAAATGGCAGATCATCTGTAATTGAAGTGATTTTTTTTTTCTTCGGGATGGTGGTTTAGTTTTTGGTTTTTCTGTCTTTTCGTATCAGAGCCTGTTATCCCTTTAATACCTTGCAAAAGCCAAGCTTTCCTGTCTGTGGTAACAAAGAAGAAGCAATCCTCCTGAGGCTGTCTGTGCTGGGCTTTAATATCAGAAAGGATGATGAGTGATCTTCAGTCCAAAATGCCACCACACCTTAATAAGTGACTGTGTCAGTGCAGCTTGTTTGTGTGCTCTCAGCCCATCTCAAGTGCCACACCAAGCTTAGCCCTTAGTGAAAGCGGATTTAAGAAACCTGTGCCATGATCTAAGAATCTACCTGTGAAGGGTTACCAGAGCTAAGGATGGGTAAATGACAAAAAACAAGGGAAATTCATTACTCATTTAAGCCCTTAGTCTATCTACAGTGGTCCATTCTACTGCCAGTCTGGCAGACTGATTTACATTTACTCCATTTGCACTCATTACAAGTAAGCTTCCTCAAAATATGAGAGTTAAGGAGTTGAGAGAAAGCAGCAGGCTCTGTCTTACAGCAGGCTTCTGTCTCTGAATCTGGGTGGTGCTGAACAGAAGACAAACCTTACCATAGGTCAACTTCACCCATGCAGAGAGGGAAGGAGTAGGAATCACAAGCTTCAAAAGACGCAGGCAAATCTTTATGATTGTAAAGCATCGTCCCCGGGATGGTGCTGTAAGGGAGCAAACCCTCCTGCTTTTCCTTAGACTTTCATTGGACTTTTGTTTCTCCTCTAAAAAAGCATAAAGGTTTTTGTCTTAGATGCACGATTTACAGGCTACTTACAGATCTTGTGTAAACACTCTGCCTGCATAACCAAGTCAGAATCTACAGAGAGGACTCACTCTGAGGTGTGGCCCCATTTTATACTCTCGTTGTAATCTTCTGCTTCCTTCACACCTCAGCTGAGAGAAAGAATCAATTGAAATGTCTTTTTTGAAGACAGAATTTCAAGTTTTTGAAGTAATGGACATTTTCGCATATAAAAGACCTGCTTTTACTGAAAAAGATTTCTTTCAAGAAAAAATAAATCAAAACAACAGGAGAAACAATCTCGGCATTCTGTAGTTCTGTCACAGAACATCAGCAACCTAATTGTGTGTTTCAACTGCAGTGATAACAAAGGACATATTGAAGAAAACAGTGACTAAAATTACAGAAGCACATATATTTGGGCCTTTTATGAAGGAATAAGCTTTCAGATGGCCCCTATGGTCACCTTTCCATGTCTATTGTCAGAAAGATACTCTCAGCCTCTCTTCTGACCTCTTCTGCAAGATGCAAGGGGAAAACAAAGAAAATGTTTAAGGAAATATTCCATATGGCCTATTTAAGCATAGTATTAGGAGAATCTAGCCTGACCTATGTTCACAGGAATGTTTTCTGTATTCCAAATAAGTTTAGAGTTCGTTCTCTTTAACTATATCGCAGTATGCAATACATGAGCACCAATTCAGCACAGGCTTTTTACTGAATCTGTCTCTGTGGCTTTTCTTATCCTTAATAACTTTAGATAGTGTTTTCATCACAATATTCAGTTTGATGTAGCCAAGACATGTAGTCCCACCCACAGATACTGATAAATGTTTTGCATTCAAAAGTAAATGTAAGTCTTGCATCACTTTTCCTATCCTCTTCCCCTTTATGAGGTAGTTCTATAATGTAATATGATATGCAGAAAAGTACTGAAATAGAAGAGGAAATTTAGTGATTTAGTGTGACATATCTGGCAGGGAATCCAGAGGGCACATTATCTTTAAGCCCATCCCTCCAAAATCCCATCTCCCACAGCATACGAGGGCAAAGGAGAAATGTAGGATCCTGGGCCAGGTCTGTCTTACACATCTCCATTTCAGGGTTTTAAGATTTATTAACCTAGGAGCAACCAAACTCTTTAGAGACCTGTCTCACAGGCACTGAAATGCTTTATCAAGTGCTTTATCTTCATCTGGTCTTTCCTTCTTACCTCGTCTAACTCTGTGGCAGCACTAGAGGACTATATGGGGGAGCAGCCAATTTTTTACCTCAAAATCTTCATTATTAGATGAGGAAGTCTTCACTCCCTCTCTTTGTAGTAGAGAAGTGATCTGTCTCCTTAACCACTACTCTGTCAGTCACTGCTTCTTTGTGCTTAATATACTTTGAGTAGGATATTCTAATTTCAGTTTTGGCAGGACAAAAGGAGAGGAGATCCTGTCCTTAAAAGCCACACACAATAGCTTGCTGAACTCTTACAGGGAAACCAATCAGAGTGCAAGATGCAATAATAAGTTTCCCTCAAAATATATCTGATTACATAACAGGTTGTTGTATTAAAAATTAAATAAGGCTTGAAATATACAGCAATTTGCAGGCACTAGGGAGAATGCCTAATAAAGAGAGTGCATTAGCTGTTTTTACTTTCTGAAATCCAGTCTATAAATACTGTAACATCTTCCTATTTACTTCAGTGTGGGAGGACCAGACTTTGTGAACCTGCTTGTTAAGATCAGCACTCAGTTCAGTTTGAGGGACATTTCTTTTAGTTGTGCTTTGGTGATAATATTGGTCTAATCAGCATCTGACAATTGCTGCTCAGGTCCCTGGGACACTGTACCTTGTGCATTCTCTAAAAACAGCATGAATGAGGAACTTGATCCTTCCAGGAAGAGTAACAGGACCTGGGCAGGATCCTAACCTCTCCCAGGGGCACACAGCAGTTCATGGGGTGTTATATTAGTTTGGCAGAGGTTATGCTAACACCTCAATTAACCCTCCAAGCACAGTCAGTGCAAATCAGGCATTTCTCAGAGCTATACAGAGCTGCTTTACAGTGCAAGTTAGGGAGACAAAGGCACTTCAGAAACATCCTACTTGGTATCACCACCACCATCTTATGGTTCCCAAACACTCTTAAAAATCAGGCCCCTACGGGCACAGTTCTCACCGAAAATCATACACTGACTTCAGCTGAGATATGAATTCACACGGGCACAGTCCAAAGAAGGGCCTCTAAGCTCATGTTTCATGGAATAATTATTCATTGGCAAGGTGAGAGGGGAAGAAGGAGTCAACAGGCAAGCTCCCAACTTACCTTTAGGGCAAAGTTCTAGTCCCTCTCACAGTGGCTGTTCAAGTATTTTACACAAAGAAAAGCCCTACAAAGGAAGACTGAGAGTCCCTTGGTTGGTGTCCAAGACACTTCTGAAGATGTGGGTGCCCCCTTCCCAAAGGAGCAGAAGGCTTTGACCCAAGGGTGGGCTCAGCCCGTGAGGGCATTGGTTACAAGGAGGCACTGCTGCAGTTGGTGTCCTGCAGGGATCTCTGCTGATGCCACACAGCAGCAGCCTGAAGGAGAGTGAACTCGGGCAGATGGTTTGCATTAGGCACAAAGAATGGCCTGAGGATCAGAGAGGGACCAACACTTTCCCACCTTGCTACTCTAAGCGTGGGTTAAAAATTTTTAGGGCACTGTCATGTTATTCCTGAGGTGTGCATCTACAACACTGCTCTTCTCCAACCATGCAGAAAGAAGTTGTCAGTCCACCACTTCTCAGGAGTACTTTGCCCTTTTATTTTTGTAAGCTGCATGGGAAGTGGTAGGTACATGAATGTGTCTCAGAGAAGTTAAATGAAACGACTGTGCATTGGGCTTGTGCAGTTTCCTTCCTGTCACATTCAAACCCATCAGCAGCCCAGTCCAAGCACACACTGGGCTAGGTTAGTGAGCTCATCAGGCATGCTATCCTCGCCTTCTGACTTCCTCTTGGAAATAAAAACGGCAGGCCTAATGAGAATTAATTAGGGTTGGGGGTGGAGAGGGGGATCCATCATGGTTTTGTTTGTGTTGTTTGTTTTCTGTAAACCCATGGAGGGAAAAAAAAAATCATATTACTTCTCTATGCAATATAGTAAACGTAATAAAAAATGAACACATGGTAATTAGCTTCTCCATTAAGTATACCAAGCATAGACAATAGCAATCGTGCAGTGCTGATTACAGACATTATCCTTGCTTGGACTTTTTTTTTCCCACCATTCAATCAACACTGCTAAATAGAAACTTCAGTGTTCAATATTATAAGACACTAGCTGGCAGTTATACAAAGATGCTTTACACAATGTCATCTGGCTGCTTGCCTGATTCTCATATTACCTTCCTGTTTTGCCTTATACACTAATACGCATGGCTGATTAGAAGAAAAATGCAGAAGCTGCTTCCTTCTCGTCTTGCTTTTTTCTCCAGCTTCATGCCTTGAGGGAAAAAAGGAATCACATTTGCTAATTTTGCCAGCAGTGCTTAACCTGGGAATGGAACAATTTTCTTTCAATTCCACATTAGTTATAATTCATACACAAACACTGCCTTGCACCAGACTAATTGGGCAGTCTTTGATTCCACTGAGAGAAATGGTGATTACTGCTGTTGTACAGGAGTCCTCTAGTAGTCTCAGTAAAGAGGGTCTCAGAGTTCAAAATAAACATTTTCAAGGGCTGTACAGTATCCAGGGGTCAGATGTCTGGAAACAGGATTTCAGACTGAAAATCCCAGAAGCTCAAATGACTCTGGAAAATGTCGAGGAACTCCTTCAGTGACTGCTTTTGGGTGGATTTGCTGATATCAGTAGATCCCTTGGGGAGTCATAGCAGAGTTTATGCCACTTTCTCGAGGAAGATAAGCCTTCTCACAGGAAAAATAATTTTCACACGTTGAAAAAATGTGGGGGTTTGTATTCCTGTTTGCATATTTCTGTTTTACTCTTTGATTTCTTATGGTGAAGCTATAGCAAGGCAGATGCTGTAGAGCCAGAATTCTTGGACAAACTTTCATTTTTCCCTGGCTATTTTAGCCAGGTTGAATTTGAAGTCTAGTCAGGTGTCCAGGATTCCCACATGCCTAGCAGCCACATCAGAGCAAATTCTATATATCTGAAAAATCTGGGCATGCATATGGACAGGATGTCTCAGACACTGTTCCTAGGATGTCTCAGACACTGTTCAGGTGCAAGTCACCTTCATGGCAAACATATCACAAGTCCAATAATTTCCCAGTTGAAATCCATGCATTTTCAGAATTCAGAGAGTATATTTTAAATACAAGGCCACTTAAATATACGACCTTTTAACCCAGCGTGCGAAAAGCTGTTGATGTCACCTAAGAATGCTTCAGACTTCAGACCCAGCCTTCATTCTCCAAAGAAGATGTGATCAAATATGCAGCTTTCATGTTTTCACATGAATATATGAGTGTATTCCTGCAGAGGAAATACCTGGTGCTATAGTGCTCTTGAATGCAGAAAAAAGAGATCTAGGCCTGGTGAAAAACTAATCTAATGACAACCTAAAGTGACTTTTTTTTAAAGCAAAAATGTAACAAATTACTAAAGAAATTAGTATATTATCCCTTTACATGTGTCTTCAAATTGAAGCTTGATACTTTTTAACAAAAAACAAGTTATTGGTCTTAGAGAAGAGGTAATTGGGTAATATTTTGTGATGCATTGAAATTACTGTCTCCAGAAATGTTGGACTCTGCTTAATTCTGAAGAAAAATATGTCTATTGCATATGTAGAGTATGAATGAATAAAACCACATGTTCACAAAGATCTGGTCCTTCAGCACAGGTCAGAACCATTTCCACAAGATACCTCACACTTTGTTCCTCCTGGCTTCTTCACCACCACCACAGCTCACATCTCGCATGTACCCGAAAGGACAGGGAGTAAAACATGCCTCATACACCACCAACCCTTCCAAAAACACTTTAAATAAATGTGTTTTGAAGGGCAGCTGTCACATCCCCCAAGTTCCATAGGCAGTGGAGCACATGGCACCCTGTTCAGCATCAAGCTTTTGATGATGTTGAATAAGTAGTTACTGTTCCTCCCCCTACAGGACTTACTGTGATTTGGATGTCTTTTAGGTTCTTGCTTTGGGGCTTAGAGGTTAGTTCTTCCAATTTAAGTGGAAAAGAAAGAGAAAAAGGAAATGAAAATTTATCCTAACTAGATTTTTTTGCTACCTCAAACAATTCTTAATTGTGTTTTCCTGTGCAAATGGTTGCATCTTTATATTAGCGAATACTTAGAGCTAATTTCTTCCAAAAGCATTTTACATGTGCATCAGCATTTATTTGGTAATGTATTTTGAATCTTTCTGCAGACATTTCATGGTGAAATGTCCTGTTCTTGTACATCTTACAGTAATCTTATTAAGTGATTCGCACCTCTGATTTCTTAAGTCAACACATGGCGTAATATGACATCAAATTACATCTGACCTTCTCTGTTCCTTCAAAACCACATTTTATCAGAGATATGTGCATTTTACAGTAGATATCTTTTACTTTAAAATGTGATCACAAGAAGCCAAAGGTTGCCAGTATTACCTATCTTATCTGCAGAGGAGCTGCGGATACCCAGATTGTTACAGTCATTTTTCTTGTCCCTATTTTCAAGCTAAAATAACATTATAGCTTATATACTACAACCAAATAAGGCAGTGAACTCAGATAATGTTCGGGGGAGATGATAGAAAGCACATCTCGGCACAAATTAACCACAATCATTCAGGATCTACAATAAAATCTGGCATTTTGCCAGTTTGCCTGCTATTTAATAAAGCACCATTTAAGCCACAATTTAGATTTTTTGTTTGTTTGTTTTAGAGAAATAAAGAATGGCTCTGAATTCTTGATCTTAAATTATTAGAAGACACATCTCTGTGTTAAAAGAGGTATTTTTGTACTGAGCTGGCATGGGTACTTTGTCCTGACAGACTGTTTTCACACTGTAAAGCAGATTCTTTTGGGCAAAGTTTAGCACAAGGCTTTAACGTATCGGGCCAGAGACAAAAATTCAGTGAGGTAATGCCATGGGATAACACTGAAATATTAGTGAGGAGGAAAGCTGAGAGCTGGCAGCCTCAGTGTGTCAGGCTGGGGGTTTATGAGCATCTGGGCAGACAGAAGGGATGACCAGTGCCAGCAGGCACAGCATCACCCTTTCTTTCTCCTGCCACACAGTTCTGTCCCTCCTGACACCGAATAGAGAAACATGCACAAGGAGCTGTTTTTACACCTGTCATTTAAATAACTTTTGTCTTGTGCTGTCCCAGCTCTGAGCACAGATACCTGACTCTTCTTTGCCCTGGCTCTAGACTTAGGTTACAGCAGTAAAGGAGCCATTCCCTATCCAGGATGAGCCAGAACCCACTCCAGCTTAGGCACTTCATTTGCCTGTCCCAAAATGCTCTGAGCGTAGGCAATTGGTGGGAAAAGGGACATAAGGACAGTAATTCCAGCTCTGTGCCAAGCAGGAACTTACTCACAGAGAAATGGAGTAAACACAGCATTTATAACAGGAAGATGCAGTGCTACAGCTGGTAACAATAAAAGAGGCTTTACTGTATGAAAAGATCAAGTTTTACATCTGTATCATCTAAATCAGGTTGGTTTAAATGCTAATGCCTTCAGTTCTGCAACACATTTTCCCCTTAGTTTAATATTGCCTTGGTAGTGTGACCTTCAGCTTTTTTCACAAAACCCCTTTCTCTAGTAATTTGGTGAGAGAAAATTAAGAATAAAGCTTCTGTGTAGGAGGACTATTGGTATGAATAAGCTTTTTCAGAATGTAGTACTGAATTTTTCCCAATTTGCATGAATTTCTCAGTGTATTTTGTATATATGCCCAGAGCTTTGTGTGTATTTTAATTACATCTCAGGATATAGAGTACTGGCTCTTGTTGTTAATGTTGTCAGGGCCATAAAGTTGATGGTAGGCAACAAAAGACTGAAGGAAATTTACCACAATTTTGTTTTTCTCTAATTTATATATGACTCACTTGGTTCCTTGCTCTTTCATTAAAGGTCTTTTCTCACCAACAGGGTGGATAAATTTGATGGCCTGAAAACCTAAAAGAATGAAAAAAAAAGTTAAATTATTCATATGAGGAATGGGTTTTATTTTATTTAACAGCTTTCCCTCTCAGATAGCTTATTTCTAAGAATTTCTTTTGCACAATTGAAATAGTCTTAAGAAAGGAACGGTTGCTTTTATTTTTTTATTCCCTTTCTTATTCTTTTTCTAACTAACCTACTCAGATTCTCGCACATTTATTTATTCTTATCTTTTATTTTGTATATCAATGCCTTTGGGTTCAGGTGCTACATTTACCCTGTGTAGCACCTAACACACCAGGGTACTGACCTAGTAAGTTATGTCTTGTAATTTAAATCATAGACTTGTAGAATCATCAAATCATTTAGGTTGGAAAGGGCCTTTAAGATCACTGAGGCCCACCACTAACTCAGCACTGCCAAGCCCTCCACTAAACCATGTCCCTTGGAGCTATGTCTATATATCTTTTAAATACTTCCAAGGGTTCCACCACTTCCCTGGAAAGCCCATTCTAATGCTTGACAACCATCCATTGATAAAAATATTCCTAATATAAATCTATCTAGTTAAAATCTGCCCTGGAGCAATTTGAGGGCATCTCCCTTTGTCCTAGCACTGGTTGCCTGGAGAAGAGACCGACCCCCACCTCTCTACAAACTGCTCTCAGGTGGTTGAAGAGAGCGATAAGAGCCCCCCTGATGTTTTCCTCCAGGCTAAACACCCCCAGCTCCCTCAGTTGCTTCTCATAAGACTTGTGCTTCAGACCCTTCACTAGCCTCTTTGGGCTTCTCTGGACTTGCTCCAGCACCTCCATGTCCTTCCTGAACTGAGGAGCCCAGAACTGGACACAGCACTTGAGATGTGACCACACCAGTGCTAGAGCCACTGCCCCAGTCCTGCTGGACACACTGTTTCTGCATGATGGTGAATATGATCCTGAAAGGAATACATTTTCAATGCTATCACCATTAGAAGCTGCCAGTGATGATTATTCAGCTCCTTGTTGCCAGCCTCTTAAATACACTTCGACACCATCTTAATTCAGGAGTTCATCTTCAGAACTCAAAACTGAGCAAATTGCAGTGAATGTCGTAACAAATATTGAGTCAAAACCTTAAATCTGATAAAGTTTCAGCCACCCATCTAGGCTGAAGTGCAGTACTTTTGTTTATTGCTGTTTTTATTAAGGAACAAATGTTCTTTGGCAATGATATCAATTTGATAGATTATTTTTTTTTCGCTGTTGCATAATGTATTCATGAGTAACGATTTTCATTACTCTGATCACAACTCCACTGAGATATTAACAGACATTTTTCCTTGAAGAGTACGATTTGGTAAGCAACCAACCCTTAATACATGAACTAGAGCAAATGCAGTTGAGAGAACAGAAGCTGCTGTATGGCTGGCAGCGATAGATGTACCTTTGAAAGTGAATTTTCAGTTGGAATAGATAATCCATGCATTTTTCTGTTGCCCCAGGCCCAGTATTTCATCCAAATCATAGTTGCTTACTCAGCACTTGCAATAGAGCACATGTGCATGTGGGATTTCAGCAGAAATGGGACAAGGAGCTCGCTCAGCCAGAAGTGTCACATTTATTGAGGCTAACGCAAATGAAAGTTTGTAATTTTGGCATTTAATAGGGCACGGAAGTAAAAAACATATCATATCAAATATTTACATGTCCTGTAAATATTTCTGTGAAGCTGACTAATTACAGACAAACTGAGCACGGGAGCTGAATTGAACTATGATGTAGTCAAAAACAAAATTGGCTGAAGGCCTCCAGTGTTGTTATCCTTAGTCACCATTACCACACCATTTAGTCACCATTGCAGCCAGAGGGAAAAATGACCTTGTGAGTGAGGAGGCAGTCAGGGATTGAGTCTGGGTTCAGTTCCCTGTTCTGCCACAGGAGCTGCATGTGACAGAATTAGATGATAATATCCTGGCTGAGTAGGGCAGGTGATTTTTCTGAAAGAAACAGGAAATAAACAGGTACTGAATAGCAGATCAGTGTAAGCAGGGCTGATTGTGTGTTAATGAGATGCTGAAATAGTTATTCAGTATATGCAAAACCAGACCTGGCCCCAGATGAACCTGAATAAATGAAAAGCATTAACAACAAGTATTAAAACAAGTATTAAAAACAAGCCCTTCAGCTCTCTACATAGTTCAGGTCTTCATTTGCAAATAACAATAATATACTGCTTTGAATAATAATTATGTCTTCTGTTTTGTTGATGTGAACACTTTGGATAGAGTGTGTTTTCTAGTTGTATGAACACTGGTAGCCCAGAGGCCCTGATTTTAGCTGGGAGATCCAAACACCTACTTTACAGAAGGAAAGGAAAGGAAAGGAAAGGAAAGGAAAGGAAAGGGAAAGGGAAAGGGAAAGGAGAAAGGAAAGGAGAAAGGAAAGGGGAAAGGGGAAAGGAGACAGGGGAAAGGAAAAAGGAAAGTGGTGCAATCCACAGTGAAAGTACCTGAAATCTCAGGAGAAAGCCCTTTCATCCAGAATTTCCAACCTGCCTTACTAGAGCTGGGAGCTTCAGATGATTCAGCTAATATTGGAGGAAATAGCACCTTGGGGGCATAACTCTTCTGTTCCCCCTGTCCCTCAGTCCTTGACCACAAAGGAGATTATGGAGATTATGAAATCTCCAACTGAATTCATAGAGTTTCTTCTGCGTACAGAAAAGTCTATATTGCTTAAAACTTTGAGGTGAAATTCTAGACTTCAGGCCTTTTTTTTCTTTTTGGCCTTTTTTTGGGTTTTTTTAAGGACACTAACAGACTCTCCTTTTCTTGCAGTTAATATTTTAAAGCTCCAGGGAATTTATGACCATTCTTAAAATTTTGTATAAGTTATCAGAATTGTTAGCAAGCTTACAGAACTCTTGACTTCACACCCAATGACAAATAAATGTATTTTTTCAGTAGATTAATGAAACATGCTCTCGACACTTTATCCATTAAAGTTTAAACAAACACCCCTTGGCATGTTGCAAGCACTTTTACCTTCAGAATAATAAAATTTCCTTTGCTTAAAGCTTGGACGTCTTACAGATCATTGATTTATTAGGAAAAAGTGTGACAAGACGTTCAAGGAGGGAGTGGATATTGAATGGAACTCAGATTTTGCAAAACACTCACATTTTTCTTTTTTAATAAGGACAAGTTTCCCAGTGAAAGATGGAAAACAAATCAATCAATTATTTTAAAGAAATGTTCTTTCACTTACTGTGATGTGTGTCTTTATATAAATACAAGTTCATTTAACTCTTGCTAATTCTCCTGCTAAATTCAATATCCTTGTGAGCTGAACACAAGGTTTTTGTATTAACCAGACATTTCATAACTCTAGAGACATTCTTCTTTTCACCTGATCATCTTTCTCCCCATCTTTCTCCATGTGCATTTGGGTTGGCTGTCTCAGAAATGCTTCATGGTTTTCTGAGGCACAGCCTTTGTTTGCCCAGAAGTCTTTTAAACTGGCTCACAGGTGAGCACTCAGTAGGCCACAAGTGTTACACTGACCTACTGACAGCAACAGAAGGTGCTAATTTTTCATCTTTTTGAATAGCTGGTCTTTATTCAGCTGCTGGAAGAGAGGCTGATGTTTCTTGCTGTTTCTACAAAAGGATCCTCTTGAGAGTTCAGAGCACTTTATTTCTTGGTTGAATTGTGTACAGCCCTTTTATACTTTTTTTCAGCCAACTAACTTATATGTATTTCAGTACCACATGCACAAGAATTCTCTAAAAATCATCTAGAGATTCATTACATTAAAACCCAGAAAGGACCATAAGATTTTCTAGTCTTTATATCATGGGCAAATTATACATCACTTTTACACAGAGCCTAAAGACTTCTTTCTGACAAAAGCATAACTTCTACAAAGGTATCAAATCTTGATGAACATCCTAAGCAATGGAAAATAATCTACCTCTCCTGAGAATTATCTGCTGTAATGGAAATCACTGTTAAAAAACTGCACTGTGTTTTTCAGATTAATTTGCCTGCATTCTGCTTCCAGGCATTGATTCCAGAGAAGCTCTTTAGAAAATCTTTTCTTCTTTCATTAAGTTATTTATACACTGTCACCAAGCCTTGTTTCTGATAGACCAGCTGAATTTGTGGGGTTTTTCTTTGTGAAGCTTTTCCTCTGCTTTTCTCATGTCTTTCTACCAGTCTCCAATTTCTCAACTTTTTTTGTTTTTAATGAAGGTGTCAGAGCAAAAGGTGCTATTCTAGCATAAATCCTAACCTAGCTCAGGGAAATTAAAATAATTTCCTCATTTCTCATCAGTGAACTCTACTATTTACATCCCCAGGTGACAAGTCTTGGAATCAGGACTTTTAACCCCTAAACTCATTGAAAAATCCCATTCAGTGATATTTCCCTCTGTGCATTAATTCCTTGAGATCTATTATTCAGCCACTGTTTAATTCTATTTCACATATTCAATACTGATATTAAAAGAAGCAACTTTTTTAATAATGGTCAAATGCAATGCTCTCATAGTCTATCCATCCATCTTGATAAACCAAGTTTGAATTAAAAATTTAAAAAGTATATCGGGTTTGATTCATATGGCCTCTTTGCCATAAAATCATATTGGGTTATATTTACATATTTTATCTTTTATTTCTTTTCAGATTTAAACTTTCATCCAATTTTCTGCCTTTCTACCTTGTTCTGAGGGCAGGATGGCAGATTAGCCATTCTCTATGTATTCTATGCTATTTCTAGTTTGTTGGTATTTTTTGTATTATCATAAATTTAGTAAATTTAGTCTTTTGTGTAGGTTTCTATGATATATTTCTAGCCAGCTCTTTTGGAGAATTTTGAAAAATTCTATTATTTTTAATACATGTATCTTTAATAGACACTACCATCTTCCTTAGCATCAAATGGATTGG
The DNA here is from genome assembly GCA_013396875.1 of Vireo altiloquus. NCBI lineage: Eukaryota > Metazoa > Chordata > Aves > Passeriformes > Vireonidae > Vireo > Vireo altiloquus. The sequence continues at coordinate 310,762 of VZRF01003178.1, forward strand.
GCAGTTATTCCCAGCACTACTGCCATGAAGTACCTCTTGCTTCTTCTTTCCAAATTTCCTGGAGCCTGTTTGCCTTTAGTGGTCTGGAGAACACTTTATAGACCACCTTCCCATTTTGTCAAAATATTCTTTCCATGGTTCTTTTTGTTGCTGAAGTTATTGCATAAATACACAGAATTAGGTGTGGACTGCTGCCAGTACAGAATGCAAGGGTCTTATGTTTGTTGACTAAATCTATTAACCAAAAAGGATTTTTATCAGACATCAACTTTCTTGATTTGGAAAAGAAAAATCACACCCCATATAACCAGAAGTATAAACTCAGACTTTTATTTCCCACATCCCTCTGAGTGTTCTGTCCCTCAGCCAGCTGTCCTTGGACTCACAGAAGGAGTCAGTTATTGGGAGGGTATACACAAGAATATGCACTGCAGGTGCAACTCTGCCAGATTTACTACAGGTGGAACCATCTAGAATGCAGTTAGACAGAGAGCTGGGACAAGCCATACAAGAAGAAACATGGAATTCTGACTTGTTTTGCCTTGGCAAAAGAGAGTCTGAAAATAAATTTAATAATATGGTGTTTAATAAATATATCATGGAAGATGGACCGGTATGTCTGAAGGACAAAAGCTGGTTAAAGTAGCAATTTTGACTCCAGAATAAATGTATCTGTATTGGCCAGAAACAGATGTAGGCTCAGGTCCCTGTTGTGCTGTACAGTATCCTGGTCCTAGACCTCATCCTCAGCAGTTCCTTTCAGTGCTGTGTCCTGTGTTTTCATGATTCTGCCTAAAACCCACACTTTTTGAGAGTTATGCCAGTCTACATCAATCTCTGTTGTCCTTGAAGAAATAGCCCCTGTTGCAAAGCACTTTTTGTCACTATGTTTGTCAAATGACAAAAAATGCATTTGGGCAGAAGATAATTTCTGGGCAAAAATATCAAGAGCACACAGGAACCTGTCTGAGCACTTAGGCAATGCAACTAAGGATTTCATTGGGGAGGGAATCAGGATTGCTTTTCATATTATTTCCTTTTGTTTGCTTGCATTTTTTTCTTAAACTAAAAATATTTTTCCTCTCATTTGAATAATCATGATACCCTGCACCTGTGACAGCTGCAACTATTTCTTAATAACAAAATAAAGAGAAGTTAATAACAATGTCAAATGGCTACTGCAAGTAAAAAGAGAGTTCTTTTACACTAGATGAGTATGAACAAATGAGTAATTCTTGTTTCAATATGTGTTTTAGAAGTGGCCTTTCTTCTTCCAGAGCTGTACCTTTGCTCTTGTTGTCCCAGAAGGCAATATCAAAAAAAGAGTATCAAAAAAATAAAGATATCTTACAAGCCAGCAGCAGGAAGCACTCAGGTTTGAGTCCTCTCTTGCTAAGTTCCTGCTAAAGCAGGGTTNGAAGCTTTTCCTCTGCTTTTCTCATGTCTTTCTACCAGTCTCCAATTTCTCAACTTTTTTTGTTTTTAATGAAGGTGTCAGAGCAAAAGGTGCTATTCTAGCATAAATCCTAATCTAGCTCAGGGAAATTAAAATAATTTCCTCATTTCTCATCAGTGAACTCTACTATTTACATCCCCAGGTGACAAGTCTTGGAATCAGGACTTTTAACCCCTAAACTCATTGAAAAATCCCATTCAGTGATATTTCCCTCTGTGCATTAATTCCTTGAGATCTATTATTCAGCCACTGTTTAATTCTATTTCACATATTCAATACTGATATTAAAAGAAGCAACTTTTTTAATAATGGTCAAATGCAATGCTCTCATAGTCTATCCATCCATCTTGATAAACCAAGTTTGAATTAAAAATTTAAAAAGTATATCGGGTTTGATTCATATGGCCTCTTTGCCATAAAATCATATTGGGTTATATTTACATATTTTATCTTTTATTTCTTTTCAGATTTAAACTTTCATCCAATTTTCTGCCTTTCTACCTTGTTCTGAGGGCAGGATGGCAGATTAGCCATTCTCTATGTATTCTATGCTATTTCTAGTTTGTTGGTATTTTTTGTATTATCATAAATTTAGTAAATTTAGTCTTTTGTGTAGGTTTCTATGATATATTTCTAGCCAGCTCTTTTGGAGAATTTTGAAAAATTCTATTATTTTTAATACATGTATCTTTAATAGACACTACCATCTTCCTTAGCATCAAATGGATTGGGCAGTTATTCCCAGCACTACTGCCATGAAGTACCTCTTGCTTCTTCTTTCCAAATTTCCTGGAGCCTGTTTGCCTTTAGTGGTCTGGAGAACACTTTATAGACCACCTTCCCATTTTGTCAAAATATTCTTTCCATGGTTCTTTTTGTTGCTGAAGTTATTGCATAAATACACAGAATTAGGTGTGGACTGCTGCCAGTACAGAATGCAAGGGTCTTATGTTTGTTGACTAAATCTATTAACCAAAAAGGATTTTTATCAGACATCAACTTTCTTGATTTGGAAAAGAAAAATCACACCCCATATAACCAGAAGTATAAACTCAGACTTTTATTTCCCACATCCCTCTGAGTGTTCTGTCCCTCAGCCAGCTGTCCTTGGACTCACAGAAGGAGTCAGTTATTGGGAGGGTATACACAAGAATATGCACTGCAGGTGCAACTCTGCCAGATTTACTACAGGTGGAACCATCTAGAATGCAGTTAGACAGAGAGCTGGGACAAGCCATACAAGAAGAAACATGGAATTCTGACTTGTTTTGCCTTGGCAAAAGAGAGTCTGAAAATAAATTTAATAATATGGTGTTTAATAAATATATCATGGAAGATGGACCGGTATGTCTGAAGGACAAAAGCTGGTTAAAGTAGCAATTTTGACTCCAGAATAAATGTATCTGTATTGGCTAGAAACAGATGTAGGCTCAGGTCCCTGTTGTGCTGTACAGTATCCTGGTCCTAGACCTCATCCTCAGCAGTTCCTTTCAGTGCTGTGTCCTGTGTTTTCATGATTCTGCCTAAAACCCACACTTTTTGAGAGTTATGCCAGTCTACATCAATCTCTGTTGTCCTTGAAGAAATAGCCCCTGTTGCAAAGCACTTTTTGTCACTATGTTTGTCAAATGACAAAAAATGCATTTGGGCAGAAGATAATTTCTGGGCAAAAATATCAAGAGCACACAGGAACCTGTCTGAGCACTTAGGCAATGCAACTAAGGATTTCATTGGGGAGGGAATCAGGATTGCTTTTCATATTATTTCCTTTTGTTTGCTTGCATTTTTTTCTTAAACTAAAAATATTTTTCCTCTCATTTGAATAATCATGATACCCTGCACCTGTGACAGCTGCAACTATTTCTTAATAACAAAATAAAGAGAAGTTAATAACAATGTCAAATGGCTACTGCAAGTAAAAAGAGAGTTCTTTTACACTAGATGAGTATGAACAAATGAGTAATTCTTGTTTCAATATGTGTTTTAGAAGTGGCCTTTCTTCTTCCAGAGCTGTACCTTTGCTCTTGTTGTCCCAGAAGGCAATATCAAAAAAAGAGTATCAAAAAAATAAAGATATCTTACAAGCCAGCAGCAGGAAGCACTCAGGTTTGAGTCCTCTCTTGCTAAGTTCCTGCTAAAGCAGGGTTAAAAACCCTACATATCAAAAGAAAGAGAATATGCAACTGCTTTTTGTCAGCTATAAAACAAAACTAGATTTTCAAAAGTTTAGTGTGGATAGGAAAAGGAAAGAAGAAACTTTGAGAAATCCCTTCAAGAAGATTTTAACTTTTTATAATATATATATTTTTTTTTAATCGTTCATTGTCTAGTTTTCTGCTGTAGCTTTTGGTTTGTACCTCACCTAGAATCTGTTAGATGCAAGTATTAGAGTTCTGACAACTTGATGAGAAACAAGCCCCATGTTGTAAATAAGAAGAGCAGTCCTTAACATTGTAACCACCCCAAAAAATGGCTGTTCTTTCTACTTTTTGTAGAAACACCATATTTCCAAGATGCGACTATCCCGACATGTCAAACATTTTCATTTTTATGCCTCCCAAAGGCAGCCACATCATCATGACTTTTCATTTACTGACAATGGACTTAATTAGATCAGAACATCAGCTAGAAAATTAAGCTACCACAAAATAAACATGTCAACACAGTGGGAAGAACCCTGCTTGCAGAGTGCATCCAGCACTATTTTGTTCTTGCATTCAGTCTCCAGGGGCTTCACAGGCCTCTGTCAGCAGTTGAAAGGCTTTGGAGCCCCACAAAAGCAAGTCCAATACTCCCTGTCTGTCCCAGGCACCAAAGGTCTCTGGGCTCTGCAGATGGTGTTCTGTCAGGGGAACACAATATGAACACTAGAAAACTTACCAAGCTACAGTGCAGCTCAGCAGTGGGGTGCTTACAAACTTATTCTACATACTGACATTTATTTTGGCCATAAAGGCTTTTCAGGTTAGATTAGTGATGCAGCTATTTCCTGCTTCAAAGGACTTCAAGATTTCAAGATTTGAAGGCCAGAAGGTATTTCCCTGTTTATTTAGCTGTCAGATACAATGTTGGTGAGGTATGAGGGTATAGCACAAAGGCTGTCCCATCCAGGTGACTTCTAGCTGTAACACATAATTTAGGACATCTAGTCTTTTGAAAGACCTCAAATGATGGGGGAAGTCCATCTACTAAAGACCTGTCTAAGATTCCAATACATAAACAAAATACCCAGCACACACTATTTCTTCCCTGCAGAGAGATTGACAAAAGAATGAACAATAGGTAATGTACATCATTCATGTTGCTTAATATGAAGGTGAATCTGCTGAGCACTGAGCAGTCTTTTGAACAGAGATGCTGAAAGCTTCAGCAGAAAAACGGAGAAGCAAAATACATTAATGCTCACATAGCAGCGAAGTGTTGGCGTTAAGCTTTCCACTGTGTGTGTGGACCTGCCAAATTTACACTGGGTATCTGCATACAGTAAGGCCCTGTGCCGTGTAGAGGCAGTCTAAGAATGGCACAAGACCTAAAAACAATGTGGAGTTAAAATATATCACTACTGTCAAAGGATTCTAGCCTCCTTATAACTTCTGACTTGTCCAATACTCACAACTTTTGCTTCTTTCTTCTCCTGAGACAATGTATGCTGGCACCAGTGCTCAATCATTCCTCTCTCAACAGGCAGTATAATTATCAGATTTTTCCTCCCCAATATATAGGGCTATCTTCATGTATTAGAAAGTTGTTCTCCTGTTCAAACATAAATGGGCAGAATATTGAACACTGTAGCACAAGACACGAAAGTTGCTAATATATTTTCCATTTTCACCCATTCTCCCCATCTTCCTAAATCTTACATTCAGCAACTTGCTGGTAGCAGAATTTAATTACTGAAACACATCAATCACCAGTTTTAGGTCCATTGTGAAAAGCAAATTAGATTTCCTTGTGTAATACAAGGCCTTTCCTTTGTTTTGCAATAGAAATGACATAGCACAGGCATGAAAAGCACAGATAGGAAAAAGACAAAAGGGAGGAATTGGACTGTGAACATAAAGGACATATTTATACTGATGGACACAAGAATGCTTCTGGAATAAGAACTGCATTGGTCTGATATATAAGGGTACATTAGTACATAGATCAATAGGAGTAAAATGCAGTCTAGCAACTGCATTATTAAAAAAGAAATAGCTAAAGAACCATAGAATCATAGAATTATTTAAGGTAGGAAAAAACCTTTAACATCATCAAGTCCAACCATTAGCCTAGCACCTCCAAGTCCACCAGACCTGAAGAATCCTCCCTTTGCTAGGTTATTGCTTCTCAATGAACATAAGAATAGCCAAACTGGTGAGAGCCAAGGCTGACAGAAGACAGAATTTGATGTTACAGCTGCCCTAAGGGGCTCGACCAGGAAGAACTAAGCAAATAGCAAGACTAGACTACAGCCCTCCATTAGACCTTCCCAGCCACCACCTATTTTCAGCGCAGGGACTTCCTGGGCTACGTCTGCCTACTGCGTATTGTATATTCCCCAATGTATTTCTCTTCCATTAAACCTGTCCAGTCTCTCCTAGTTCCCCCCCTAAACCTTTAGTATTCACTGCATCCCTTGGCAGGCAGTATCACTGACGAATCACCTACTGCATGAAGAACAACCTACCTCTGCTTGTTTTGAAGCTTGCTCCTCCTATCTTACTTTGACGATCCCTAGTACTTATAGTGGAACAGAGAGTGAGCCATCAACTCCCATCTATCCTCTCCACCTCGCTCCTGATTTTATAGCCTTCTAGTATGTCCCCTGTAATTTGTCTCTTTTCCAGAAAGAAGAATCTTAGCTTACTTAGCTATTCCTTGCACAGCACACATCCCATATATTGATAGCCCTTGACAATCAAGGACAATTGAATCTTTTTCCAGTTCTACCTATATTCTTTCTGAGATGAAAAGAACAGAACAGTATAAAGACACAGACATGCCATGCATTTATATAAAGGCATAATGAACTCTGTGTTCTTCTCTATTGCTTTACCAATAGTTCCTAACATTTGCAGTTTTTTTGTTGATGCTATTGTTGTTCAGTGCTGAGCACTGAGCTGTCATTTTCATGGAATTATCAATTGTTTCCCCAATTCGCTCTCAAAACTGGCAAAGGTTAGGTCAGAACCCCTCATTTTACAAATGAAATTTGGGTGATGGCGTTCCTACGTGCATCACTTTACTGGGACACGCATTTAATTTCACCGTCCATCCCGGTTGTTCAAAGACACATTTTCATTCCAAGCTGTCTTTTCAGTTATGTTCCATTCTTAGCAATGCTTCAATAGCTGCCAGGAGCACAATGCACCAGAGCCTGCACACGGAAGCTGGTGTCCCCCACCCTCCATTCAACAGGACACATCCAAATTGAGGCATCTTACTGAAACATCAGTGTGAGCAGTGATGAGACACGGAATCCCAGGGAAAAAAAATTAGACATGGATATACAAGAATGAAGCTGAAAGAACTTTCTGTCTGTCAGTAATTAAGAATGCACCTGGTTTTGGGAATCTAAGTTGCAACTTCACAAAGAAGGTGAAATCCAGCATCTGTGTGTGCATGTAGAAGTCTTGTCTAAAGTCTGGAAATCAAAAAAGAGGGAAAAAAATTTAAAGGCTTACAAAAAAGTTTTCTCTGGACATATCTAGCTCATGCCACTTCTTTCCTTGTTAAACTTGATAGTGTTTTTTATTGAGATTAGAGGAAGTGTTTATTACACAATTCTAAATTGGATTTTTTTTCAGCCACAATAAAGAAAGCCTAGAAGATAGGTAAGGAATACACAGAACAGAGAACTTGAACTTATTTAGTCAGAGTTTAGGGAAGAGACATTGTCACATACAATTTTATAAGCCTGTGTAAACTCACAGAAATTTGGATCATACAGACCTATCCTATAATCTAAATTCTGTTTGAAAGCATGATCTGGTTTCTTGCCCTAATTTTGTTGTCGCATGCAAGAATGTTAACACTTACATATTGGTTTTTTTGGTTTTTTTGCTCATAATTAATGTTATGTTAATAATTAATGTTAATGATTAAATGTCTCACCCAAAAGGCCTGGGAAGAACATGCTAGAGGTTTATTTCCCATTATTGTATGCACACTTATTTTCCCTACATTTTGGCTCCAGATAAATTACTTCCACTATAAAATTTCACCAGACAGCTTTGTGACAGAGTTTAAATCTGACAGCTCAGGCAAAGAAAAATACTTTGCAACAAATGTTGCAAAACTATTTTTTTTACCCAGCATATCTGTTTTAGCCAAATTCCACCAGACCATTCTAAAACACCTTCCTCCCTCTGTCCCATCCTCCATATACTTCAGAGGCTCACTTAACATTTCATTTGTCCTGACTTATTGTAGCACTGCCTGCTGTTATAGTTACAGCATTTCATCTTTTTTTGCAGCTTTGCTGAACTCTCTCTCATATTAACACAAGTAGCAACATTTGCAAAGTGCTTAGGGATCTACCTGCTCAGCACGGTAGACATGCAGGATCCACCACTAATAACTAACAACATTCTGATTCCTCCCAGAAATACCTGTATTTATTTTTTATAGAGCCCATCTTCAGAAAATAAGATGGCATGATTTGTTATGATAAGAGCGTGCATTGTGTTCTTGGGTCAGGGAAAAAGCGACAGGGTCTGGGAAGTGATCCCAGGAGCTTCCTGCGTACAGCAATGGCAGGCTCCAGGGGCTGGCAGGGCAGGGCTTTGCTGGCTGTAGTCCATCCCAGTGCCCCAGCACGGACAGGCAGCTGGGCAGAGGCCATGGGAAACCCCAGCCCAGGAATCAGGCGTGTCCCTGGGGCAGGGCTGAGGGCTGGATGGGATATTGGTTGGGGGCCAGCTGAACTGAAATGTGGTGCTGGGCCATGAGCAGGGTTGGAATCCCCCAGGAGGGGCTGGCAGGAGGAGTCCATCACAGTGGTGCCCTCAGGCCATGGCAGTGTGCCCTTGGGTGAACTCCAGCTACATCCATCCTTCACTGCCTTCATCCTCCATCCCCCCCACCTCTTTTTAAACTCTTGGGAACTGGTACCAACAGGTTGCAGCATATTAATACACCTCCTGGGGTGTTGGTAGGCCAAGCTTTAACTGGTGCATGACTGAGTGTTTCAGAGCCCTGGCTGCATGTTCTGATATTAACTGTGTTTGTCATGCTACGTAAGGGCCATGATCAGCAACTGGCCTCAGGCAAAGGGAAAGTAATCAGTCTTTTGGAGAACTTTTCCAGTGGCTGCCAAGAATTTTCTGCATGAGGAAGCCTATTAACGAGCATCATGTGAGAGACTGTTTACAGAAAGTCAGAAAATGCTGACCCAGGATGAGAAAAATGTCTCCTCTGCGTAGTTTCACAGCTGAATAACTCTCTGAAATTTCATTGAAGGGATTTATAGATAAGAGTTACAAAATAACTGTACAAAAATGCTTTTAAAACATGTTTATATCAACAACAGCCTGGTCCTGTATGGTAATATTCAAGCAGAGATTACGTTGCAAGGAGAAAAGAGTGTTGCTGAGGTGTAATATCTGTGCAAAGTAGGGTCTCAAAGGTCAGGTGGAGCATCTGACCCCTAAAGCTCTTTACTCACGGCCTCACCTTGTGACTGAGCCAGCACAATGACAAGCCAGCAAAAGCCTTGTGCAAAAGTTAACTTGATATGTTCCTAAAGGAAACTCAAAACCTCCAGTCATGTAATGAAAATAAACTACACCGTTATGAATGGTAGATATTGCTTTTTACGTAGAAGGAAAAGGTTATTTTAAAGTTCCTTTCCAGCAGCTTAGTCAGAGAAGCAAATATTCACATAAACTATGTCTTTTAATTTTGTTGCAATTTTGCTTTTTGTAGGCTATAAATAAATGTTCAGAGCTGAAACATGGGATGTAAGCATTTAGGCTGACAAAGTCATTTCCCTGGCAAAAATATGTATCAGAGAATTTTTCTCAAACCAAATAGTCACTAATGACATCAGTTCAACTATTTTCTTGTGCTTGCCTCTACACTTTAAAATGACTAAAGTATAGCAGCTTCTCAGGTTATTGCAAGCTGGCTGCCCTAAGCTGTCACCAGGGATTTACAAAAGCTGTGGTGGAGCAGTGATGATGATCTTTCCTATCATACTGAAGCATTTCTGTCACCTGTGAGATTCCTCTCTTGTCATTGAGCAGGGGCAGGCATGGGCTTCCTGCCCCATCTGCTGCTATTTGTGTACAACCACTGAGAATTTTTTTATTAGTTTTATTTAAACCCAAAATGAAAAAAAAACAGGAGGAACCAAACCCATTGTGACAGAAGAGATTAGTCCAACTTGTTGCCACATGACATGCCTGAAGTTAATACTCAGAATTGCTATTTTGAAATTGTGACATTTCCTTTAAAAAAGCTAGTAATCAAATCACCCTGAACCAAACTCTCTGCCTTTGTAACTGAGATTCTATCTACAATGGCATTTAACATAAACTGTAAACAGAGAAAATGAATTTTTCTTTTATGTATTACCTTGTGCTCTAAGCAGATAAATTTCAAAAGATTGTATGTTTTATCTCTCTTTCAAACTTCTCCACCTTGTGCCTGTCTGTGCCTATGGAGACTGACTCATATACCCTTGGGTAGGTGTTCTATGTAGCCATAGAGTGGTGATATTATAAAAGAAGTCTCAAAGCTTTTTAATGTGCATTCTTTACCACTGCAGGCGAGCTCTGCCAACTAGTTGTGCCTGCATGAGCCCCTAATGTACCCAGTTTTCATTCTGAAAAATCAGGTAAAATAAAATTGCCTGACAAATGTTCCTGCATTTCTCAAATACAATGTATCTGAAATTTTGTCCAAAAATTATACTGGACTGAATTTTGCTTGGGTTATGTTCTTTTAGGTAAAAAGAGATAACAAATTCAACCTTTTATGGCAAGAGGAACAAACTTAGTAATAAAACTGCACAGAACTGTGTTTTCATGACTTTTCTTATGCATCTACCGATGGAAAAGAGCACAAGATATTTATACCCACGTTGGCCACGCAGACAGTGAGCAGTGTTTTGGTAGGCAAGCAGCCACACACCATCCCAGCTCCTCCCAGAGCTGTGGGAGCAGAGATGACAGTCAATGGCTCATGGGAACATGTCCCCAGAGGATGATGAATCCCTTATCACCTCCTGAAGAAAGGTGTCCACCAAGCAATAGGTTTGTCCCCTGCTCTGCTTACCAGGGTAAGCACACCCCAGGGTTGCTTAGAGCGCCAGGCAAAGCTGAGCCCAGAGTTACAGTGTTGGCTGTGGATTGACCCATCTGGATCTCAAATATCTCCAAAGGAGACTGTGCAGCTTCTCTGGGCAAACTCTCTGTCCCACTGCTTGCTTACATGCATGGAGAAAAAGGGTCTAAAGCACAGAGGCTTGTGGCTATGGCTTCCCCTCAGAAGCACTTACATAAATGTTGTCTGAAGCTGAACTCCCCTTTCCATCCAGTGTCCTCAAAAGTCACATTCTAACCAACCCGTTTGGCAAGCTCTGGACTGAGCTCCCAGGCCCATGACCCCTGTGTGGCAGCTTTTGGGGATCTGTGGCCAACAGCTGAGCTGTGACAAAAGCTCTACACACCCTGTGCAGGGATTCTGCTACCTGAATCCCAAACAACTCAGTTTAGAAGACAAAATTTTCTGAGTCTCCTCCTGCAGTCACTATTGCTTTCTTGCTACAGGAATGGCAAAAGATGACAGGGTCAGTGGTCATCATATCTGAAAAAATCTCTGAGATTTTGGTGCTGAAGCAGTTAAACAAGCAAGACCAAGGTCCTTCCCAGGTGAAGCTCGGTTGGTTAGAGCTTGGTGCCAACAGTGCAAGGTCATGGGTTTGATCCCAGTATGGGCCATTCACTGAAGAGCTGGATTCAATGATCCTTGTGGGTCCCTTCCAACTCAGAACATTCTGTGATTCTGTGAGCCTTGACCAAATTCTGAGCAGCTAATGAGATTTTAAGGGTGTTAAAGTTCTGCTGAAGAAGCGCAGCAAGCACAGAGGTGATATTTAAGGACAGACGCTATGGGAGTGATATAAACTTGCAGGCTACAAGGCTCAGTGAAGTAGGTGCATTTTCTCTGCTTTGAAACAGTAGCTGAGCACTGTAAGAGAGTACCTCCTACAACTATTTGTCACAATCTTGGCAAGACACAACTGAAGGAGATGCTCAAGAATCTGACTGACCTTTTGCAGCTAAGACAACACAAATGCATGCAATTACCTTGTGTTATAGCGATGAAAAAAAATTTCATTTCAGCTCTGGACCCAGACGACAAGTGCTCCAATACTTTATGTTTTTCCCAGTAATGATGTCTGAGGAAAGATCTGAGTCATCCAGACAGGAAAAAGATTAATAATATCCACCTTGAACTATAGACAAAGATGAGAGCTTTCCAACCTGATGTTGGGAAGAAAAGGCGTGTTTACTTCCTATAAAAGCAGGGTGATATTTTGTAAAGAAAACTGGAATGCGGGATACAGAAGCCATCCCCAACCTACCTCACTTCTCAGTCATTGCACAGCTATATCTTCCAGAACAACTGGTTTCAGTCATTGTCAGAATATCAGAATAGCAAATCCTCAGCTTGATTCAGTGTGGCATCTCTCTTACATGTGAGACACTGCAGGGCAGGCAGATCCATATGAATGTTGGTAACAGCAATCTTTTGCTCTGTACACACTGTCACAGGGGCTTGAAAGAGAACCACAGAGCAGAACACTTTGGGCCTGTTGGCCAACACGAGAGCAATTCTGCAGGCAGCTTTGCTGCCCACCTCTCCTACTGATCAAGAGCGCTGCTATCAGGCACACACTGTGCAGCATGTATGGGTTTGAGATGAGTGTTTGCATAGGCCTTTTTGCTATTTAGTTTCCTTCTAATTCTTAGAATTAAGGAAAAATTCAGAAAAGGTGGACTGATATTATTGTTAGAGCACAGAGCAAACCAAGTTTGCCCAAGGTCAGTTCCCACAACCTGACTGGCTTCTAGTGAATGCCAGTTACCAATGAAACAGTTGAATGTGTTCAATTTTTTAAAGGATTGAAGACAGGATTTTCAGCATAGAGATACGAATTTGCCAGTGGGAAGAACCCTTGCAGCATCCCAGATTGAATGGATCTCTTGTCTGTGTGCAGAAGATATGAAAATGTGCAGTAAGCATTTTCTGATGGGCTCAGACTTCCAATTGCAGAAGAAGCAAGTATGAGGATAACACAGGTCCAACAAACTATTGACCTAAAAGTCTGAGATGTTTGTGCTATTTGAAAGGAAAAGAAAAGCAGATAAGGTTTTTCCCATTTTCTAGACTACCTCTGTTTAGTCATGCCCAACTGAATGCCAAAAGATAAATGAAAATGGTCTCATAGTTCTCATGATTCTCTCAATTTTAGGATCAAAAATCAAACTTAACCTGTGGAAGAGAGTCTAGGGAGCCTCCCATGGTGAAAAGGATACCCAGCATTGGGGCTGAGCCTGAGCTTTGTGGCTATGGTACTACTTTCACATCCAAAGAAAAGGAAGGATTGTAGCAAAAAGAGAGGTTAGCAGAAAACCTGCATCTGGAAGCTCTCGCTCTCTTAATCAGCCTAATCCCTGCAGGATCAGGGAGAACAGTCAAATGGTCTTCACCTCAAACCTGATCCGGGGCTGTCTGTGTAATTCCTGCCCATCAGCTCTCACAAACCCCACTGAGGAATGGTCTGTCTCATTTGGGTAAGTGCTAACTGCTGCCCCTTGGTCACATCATCTGTTACTCCAATGCACACTGCAATCTCAAGCTTTATTTGAGATATTTAGGGATGGCTGCAATCCATATATGACTCACTGATTATATGAAAGCATCAGTCTACTCTCTATGGTCTCTGGGTTAAACTGATCCAATCCAAATTACATTTAAACAGATTCAAATGCACAACTCTTGGCTCCAGTACAAATGAATAACATTGAAATAGTGCCTACCATAAAGGAACAGCTCTTGCCAGATTCTTTAAAAAGGCCATGCTTGATGCTGATTTTACCTCAAATGTCACACCAAGAAGCATCTAAAGGGAATTCAATTTTAGAAAATGCTCTGAGTTTTGAATGTATCGAAATACAGTGCACTTACACCACTGCAGTCCAGAACCAAGTAATGGCCTGAATGGTTCTGCATCATCCTGAAGAATTTGAAATCTTCATTAATTCAGCAAGTCAGGCAAGAAGCATTTTAGATTTCAAGAGAGGCAGTGCTGGGGTCTGCATGGCCAGGACAGCAGTAAACTGGAGATGCAGCATGACCAGGTGACAGAAGTGCTAGAGCAGAGAGGAAAAATTACACCCCCATTCCACCTCAACTTTTCCTTGCTGATAGAGACCAAGTCATGGTATTTGCTACACTAAGAGTTATTCTCTGCCTATGGACAGACAAGATAGACACAGTCAAAAATTGATAACTCTATTCATTTTGTCTTCGCCTTTGTAAACCTTTTATCCTTTTTCTTACACTGAAAAACAATTAAATAGGATTTACCCCTTGGCAGACACAGAACAAAGCCATTTCCAAATCACAGGAAGGCTGCAAAACTTTTCAACAGGCTTTGTAGAGCAAAAGTAGAAGATCAAGGGGGTAGAAAAGGTTTACACTCTCCAAAACACTGGGCAGAATTAAACTGAATGAAGAAAATTCCTGGAAGAGTCAATACACTCTCCCTGAACTGTCAAATATTTTGGTTCACTTAAGCTGTGTGTTTGCGTTATCATTATTTCCTAAGTTCACCTTGGTAAAAACTAACTGACTCTGTCTTGGTACAATGAGAAACAATTGAGCAGGATAAAGTGAAAGAGAATGAACAATGACCTTTCTTTCTGCAGAGCCCGTTGCTGAGAGAGGCAGGAAGAGATCTATCTGGTAATGTTTATCTGACTAAGGCAATTTACTGGATGATAGCTTTCCACATAAGATCTAAGGACAAAAATGGCATAATATCAACTCACAAGGGACACACTAATATGAGCCCTAAAATGAAGCCCTCTGTGCTGAACCAACTGTATATTTCACATGTAAGCCATGCCATTGAGATGTTTAATGTTCCTCCAGAGAGCAATAGACCAGTGACAAGAAAAATAAACAAGAGCTAAAGATGAAGATGTCCTTGAACTGAAAGTGCTTCACTTTAGGAAACCCAGTAAAGTGAGCAAGAAACTGTGAAGCATAGTTGCATTAAAATAGGCAGTATTTTTTGTGTCTTCAGTGGCATGGCTTGAGTATTTTATACCATAGGTCTCAATGCAATTATGAAGACAATAGTTTTAGCTCAGTCTGTCCTACTGAAAGGTAGAACTCCATCTCCTGATGAGAAAAAATAATTTTGGTGGGAGTGGAGATTTAACCTGTGACCTTCTGTATCTGTTCAGGTATCCTCATCACTGGGCTTCAGTGCCCCTCTCTCCTTTCCCCCTCATGCATGTGCTCCCTGACATTTCACCATGTCAATAAAAATGTAGCTGAATCTGACTTTTTCCTTTAGAACATTTGATTTTTAACCAAAAATTGCTCTGTGAGAAAAGTCCCTGCAAGCACCACATGAAATGTACTAACAATCAGGTTAATCTAATAAATTCCTTTATTCTCATGTAGTTCATGGCCACAATACTCCAAGCTAAACAATCTAAAAATATATCCAGAGATTTGTTTTCAAATCTCTGCCTAAATGCATCAAGCCACTGGATCTGGAGTAAATAGAATTAAGTGAGCAGAGGTGCAAGGGTATGGCTGATATCATAAAGCATGTGCACAAATAAACACATATAATGGCATCTAACCTCCAACTGGGGTGAAAGAGGAAACACAAAATGTCCAGAGGCATAAAATGATACAGTTTATATAAGAACAAGGTCTTCAGTGAAACTAGTTTCTTTGAAGTTGCAGAGTGAAAATGCATTTCTAAATATTAAAAATCATCTAGAAAAGTAATTTTTTTCTATAAATTTTGAGATTTCCATAAGTATTTCAGCATATCTGATCCAAATTTTTTAGAGCTTCCCATTCTGAAGTAAAATATATCTCCATTTGTCCTCCATACTTAAAAGTTAAACAGAAGTCAAAGTGTCAAGAGCAGCTTGAGTGGTATAAAATTCAATTTTTTTTCCCGTTCTGATTTTAAACTTGGAACTTGTGGCTATTCTTAAAATTAAGATATTGATCATTATTTCCAATCAGTCATGCTACAGTCCTTATTTTCATGCCAAGGTCTTTTTTTAAGTGTGTCGAAAAGTAATCTGCACTATTACTTTCAATTACAGTTTAATAATTTATGAAATTACTTAGTATCATACCTGCAATATGTCAGACAGGCTTCATTACATTGCAATGAGGTCTGATTTAACACGGTCATTATTGTTGCTGTTAAAGGTTTGTGGGGAAAGATTCCTGCACCTGTATTAATTTTAGCAATTTTAGACTAAAATAAGCAGCTACAGATAAATGACAATATACAGTGAGGTACTTAAGCATACCTAAGACTATGCCATCTCCTAATTGCAAATACTTGCCTCTTGGAATAGCTCCATGTTTTGCACTCCGTTAGAGAAATATTCTCCTAATTTTTTACAGCAAATTGTTTTACAAGCAAGGATGAGTTGTGAAAGCCCATGAGGAAGGTAAAGACTTGCATAACATTCCCTGGCATCCAGGATGTGGGCAGCTTAACTAGCACAAAAACTCCTTGGAAGTGTTGATAAGGACATCATCTTCATACAAAGCATGCTCAGGTCTAGCCCTGGCCTTGGGCTGGCCCCCGTGTTGTGGTTACACTGACATCTGAGTTTATACCCCTGATGTATGAGACTATCAGTGGTACAAGGCAAGCAGTGTGCCAAGAAACAAGGAAAAAAATTATTCAGCTCAATTAAACTTTGAACAAGACAGCATTTGGAAAGCAAGCACATAAGACTTTTTCATTGGCATTAGTTCTCAAACTTACCTTTTAGGTGGCCATTACTGAGGGTTTGCCAACTTTGAGATCAGGGGTTATTCCAGATTTTGAAATGAAGTCAATAAAACAGATTTTCTGGGTTTCCCAGGGCATGTCCTGTTTTGTAACGAAGCATGAAATCCTGCAAACACGCAGTTTAACCGAAACATCATGTAATGTTTATAAATTTGCATTTGGTTTTCACTGCTAATATGAAAAGATACCTTTTCAGGTCTCAGTCTCCCCACAAAAATCAATCTAATTTTCTTGATGATGTGTATAATGCCAGGCCAGGGAAAGGACCACTTTCTTTTCTGCAGGTATTTTGGACAGAGATAAAGTAGCAGAAACAAAGCAATACAAAACCATATTTCATTTTCCTGGGGTTTCACAGGAACATAATTTAACCAAAATTTAACCCTCCCCATATTTGAAACCCTCCCAGCCTTTACTCCAAGGTCAATACTTCTGACTGCAAGCCCATGGGGAAATATGCTCTTTAGTTTGCATTTAATATAGCTCCAAGTGCAACACATTGAAGAAATAATCAGTATAATTCTTTGCTGTTGCTTTCAGCTCATCAGGAGTTTTCCTCTGATTCAAGTGCCAGTGGCTGAAGATGATTTGAGGCATCAGTCCCAAGGGCTACTTGGGTGCTGTGCTCTTCTGGAGCCACAACAGCCTGGCAAGAAGGGAAAGGTTAACTGAGGCTTCTGCTGGGGAGGGAGAGGGCAGACTGGCATGTAGAATTAGAATAGGAGCAACTGTAAGGGGAAAAATGAATCACAGTATTGATGTCTGGAAAGAACAATATTATGACTATATGGATTTAATGACTGCTGATATCTAGTTCAGTGACAGGTAGTCTCATCTACAGGGACAAAAGTACACAGTGTGCTTCGAGGAGACCTGGAGGCAATCCTTCAACTCAAATCCCATGATAGGATAATATGCTATGGCTTCTTTTATGCTGGAGGTGGCATCCTTTCTAGATCCCTTCTGAGTATGTCAGTTGATGATAACAGCATAATTTGCCTTAGAAATTTTAATTCCCCACACACACACCCTTTTCCTTACAAAGAAGAAAAGCGTGAACAATTCCTTTGAGCTGTCCTGAATAAATACTTTAAGAATATTAAAAATGAGAAGTGGATTAAAGCTTTCTGAGTGAATTCCAAACCATGTAGGGTGCTTTGTTAATTTTAAAAGGAAGGATGTTATAACTTTCAGTGTTCACACTTTGTGATAGACAGGCATCACCACTGTTAAACACAGGCAGAGTTATCTGTGGCTGAAGCGAGATGTATAATCTCTTCTGGAACAACATCTGCCTGTCCTTCCTTTTTCATAGAGAAAATTTAGTGAGGAGCAGGTAAGGCAGTTCTGTGACATCACAGTTGTTCTACAGGAACTCCTGGATGTCATTAGCCGTTTCACTTTGTTTCCCTGTATTTTATATTCAGCACGCATTAGCAGTTGCTTGTTTTGAAGTTCTCCAGGGTATTCTACATCGAAGTTGCCTGGTAGCAGAACAATCTGTGTTGCTCAGATATGCAACTGACTAATTTTCCATCAATCAGAGATGAGATTTAAATAAATAAAGGCACTTCATGGGGCTGCTGTGCCTAATGATAAGCAATTATATAAAGTCAAATTAAGGCAGTTCTTTGTGAAGGTCCTGTGAAATTGGTTAAGCAAAAAGAATAACTGCACCATTTCAGTGATTCATCCTATTGCTCATTTCAGTGGGAGCATTATCTCAGTTAACTGATGCAATTAATATGAAAATGAGGAAATCATTGTTTAAGGAGATGAGGAGAAAGAGGGGGTCTTAATGCAGCAGCGGTGGAAAAAAAGAGTCACAGAGATGGAAATTTGCATAGGTCAATGGTAATGTAATGCATTTAGCACATATTCAAAGCTTAACTTGCATAGTAATACAGATCCATTAAATTCTCATTATGATGACCTGTGTCCAACACAATTCAATTTTTCTGAATCCTAATGATAAAAAGTTAATTATGTAAGGTGAAAACCTTTTGTACTTGGTCTTAAAATAAAGCATTGAAAGGGCATTGAGACTATCTTTTAGATATGGCAGGTAGCTTCACTTCTGCTTAATTCAATATTTTATTAAGCATGACAAAATCTGAAGTTTGGCTTCTGTGTGCACCACAAATTTTTTATGTAGTCAGTAGCAATAAATAAGCCTTTGTCTGTAAAACCACAATTTAGTGCCAGTCATCTTCTACTTACAAGCTCCAGTTACAGACTGCATTTCCAGTTCATCCTGGTTTTCCTTTTTTTTTAGTAACCAAAAAGCCTATCCAAATTTG
Organism: Vireo altiloquus; assembly: GCA_013396875.1. NCBI lineage: Eukaryota > Metazoa > Chordata > Aves > Passeriformes > Vireonidae > Vireo > Vireo altiloquus. Next base: position 329,579 of record VZRF01003178.1, read on the forward strand.
GGAAGAGGAGAGAAAAGACAATGTTTCCCTTTCAGCACTGTATACATATTCCAGCTTTTGTTTGCTAGACATGTCTTTGGGCCAATGACATGGTAGAGTGTAAAGTCTCCAGCAGCTGTTTCTTCTCATTACCTGATTTTGCTTCTCACCACAGCCACAGGTAGAAGATGAGTCTGAGTGCTGCTCAGCCTCACACCATTTCCTTCCACTTATCCCATATTCGTAGATAATGGTCATCCTTTGACTGACTCATCCGAGACAGGGAGCAAAGGTGCCAGCTTCCTGGTGCACTGAACCACACTTTGTACTAAGCAGAAGGTGCAGAGATCTGCTAAAATCAGATCCAACAAGGCAGGCTGCCATGTGAACAGGCTGTTCTTCTGAAACAACAACTATGCCAGAGTGGTACCTTCCTTACTCCTTTACATTAAAGCTGCCATATATCACTCAGACCACGTCAGGTTGTTTTAAATTGTGATTAATTTGCATTTAATAGATGTGTAAGGCACCTTTATTAACATCTGTGTAATGTAAGTTAGGCTTAGTGCAAATGAAAGTCCTGTGCATATTATTCTCCTTGTCAGGTTCTTTTATCCTGAAATTTGCATTATACTTACAGTACATGACTGGTGTTTGTGGAGGCAATCCAAGTCATGACTTTAGCTGCCTAACACCAAGCCAGGACTCAGGATTCACTTGACAAAATGCAGACACCTGCAGAGCAGATGCCTGTACCTGAGCTAGTCCCGCAGGGCTCGGAGGCAGTGAAGACACCCAGCCTCAACACTTCACAGAGCAGATAGCTGCATGTGGTCCTGGGTGTGAGCCTGGCCCCAAAGATGTAAAGCTACATGAAAAAAAACCAATAACTCTAATTCTCCAAACCCAAGCCTGATATTCAACCTTCATAGTTTAAATTCAAGGTAGTTTAAACTGCCACCATCCCCTGAGCACACCTAAGTTCTACACTTTATCTCCTTTAGTGCTTTTCTGAGTCCCTGTGGAGGTAGGGGACCTTCCAGGGAGCCAGTTAAGCTCTTCCAGACAACACAAGAGTAATTCAGCCCCTGCCCCTATATACACACGTGTATGAAAAGGGATTTTCCCCACACACAGAATGGGCACCAGTGCTGGAGCAGGGGCAGGGCTCAGGCTCATCTCTCCCAAGATTTGGCCATCATATATCATGATTCAGTTTCTTAGGAAAAAAAAAAAAAAACTCATGCATGACCTGTACTTCTAAAACTATTTCAGTGCCTTTAAATGCAGATAAGAATGGAAAGTACCAGATTCTGCACCTGGAACAGGGCAACCCTGGATGTACAGACAGACTGGGTAATGAGATGCTGGAAAGCAGGGCTGTGAAGGATGTGGGGGTCCTGGTTGTTGCAAGTTGAATGTGAGTCAGCAGTGCCCTGGCAGCCAGAAGGGCCAAGCATGTCCTGGGGTGCATCAGGCACAGCATCACCAGCTGGGCAAGGGAAGAGATTGTCCTGCTCTGCACTGGGGTGGCCTCACCTCAAGTCCTGGGGGCAGTTTTGGGTACCACAATATGAGAAAGATATTAAACTATTAAAGAGCATCCAAAGGAGGGCCACGAGGATGGTGAAGGGTCTGGAAGGGAAGCCATACCAGGAGCAGCTGAGGTCACTCGATCTGTCCAGCCTGGAGCAGAGACCGAGGGGAGACCTCAAACCAGGCTTCAACTTCCTCATGAGGCAAAGAGGAGGGGTAGGCACTGATCTCTTCTCTGTCGTGACCAGTGACAGGATTCAAGGGAATGGCCTGAAGCTGTGTCAGGGGAGGTTTAGGTTGGATATTACAAAAAGGTTCCTCACTCAGAGGGTGGCTGGGCAGTGGAACAGAGCCCCCAGAGCAGTGGTCACAGCACCAAGCCTGACAGAGTTAAAGGAGTGTTTGGACAACACTCTCAGGCACATGTGTAACTCTTGGGGATGGTGCTGTGCAGGGCTGGGAGTTGCACTTAATGATCCTTGGGGGTCTCTTCCCCCAAAATATCTTCAGGATATTTTGTGATCTAAAAGTAAGCAAGAATTAGGTGGCTAAATGTTTTGTTGGGCCAGAATCCTATTAGACAGTAACTGATCTCAGTAACAATTAAATATCTATTGCAGTCAAGTCTTAGGCATCTCAATACTTTTACCAGATTTAAACATATGTGCGTCAAAGGTCTAAACCTTCATGAGCATTTTTCAGACTATACTTTTATGTTTTAGAAAAGGTAAAGTGTGGTACACAAGGTCAAAGGTTATACAAGCTTTCTGGCTACTGTGTTCATCAGCCTCCTTTCTGGCAAGGCAGTCACTTGCTGACCCCCATGCTTCATGTGTTGCTGGTGAGCAAACAAAATCTAGTTGAAAAATAACTCAAAAAAAAAAATCACTCATTAATACCTTGGTTTTAATTTTTTCTGGTTTGTCATTTCCCAACATGAGAAAATTAAGAAGTGCTGGATGAAACCATGTGATCAGCCTAGGAGTGTGTAGAGAATCACAAGAATTGGCTATATATAATTAATTGTGATTAAACCTAGTAGAAAAATAACTTGTAGATCACACTAATCTTGCTTAAGGGCAGCTACTTCACAAGTACCACTCTAATTAATAAGCTTCAGTTAAAGAAGAATCAATAAATACTGCTATTCATAGAAAATGGATATTATGTGAGAAGGAAGATTGGATTTCAAAATAGGTTGGTTTCCTCCAAGCACAAATTAAGATTCTTTTAGGGAAAAGAGAAATACCAGGTAGTGACAAATTGAGGAATAATCCAATTATAGTTTCATTGGTTTCATTGTTTATGAAGATCTAACTAAAGCATTTTATCTCAAGCATTGATATTTACCAAAAGAGGAATTCTGTTTCTAAAAATAGAGGAAATCTACTTTTCAACCCAGCACCAATATATATTGCTAAAAGAACCTCTAATGTGCCATATAAACAATGCATCAAGAAAAACAATGCCAGGAAACCCTGGTGACTACATCTGGATAGCAAGAAATTCACAGCAAGAAAAAGATTCATAATTTTTTATGAGACAAAATCTCTGTGCTTAGATTAATTTTCTTTATTGTCACTCCCTAACATTAAAAATCAAAGATATTTCAGAATCAGAACAGGTTATAGTAGATATTACCTTTTTTTTGCAACAAACACACAAATATTTTGCCAACAAAAGAACATACTTGAATGCTGTTCTGTGATTCCCTGAAAAAAAAAAAAGAGCTGTCAAAAGGAGATATTTTTTATAAACCATCAAAATCCGTTTCTTTATATCACGCCTCTGTGAGCTGCTAGTGTTGTGTGACAACATTGTGACACATTCATGTCCAGTTTCACTTGCAACCTTGCTGGGGAAAGAGGGTGTGAAGCCAAATGCTTTGTTGGTATAGGTGATCCACTAGGCATAAAAACCTATAAGAACATGGGAAGACTCTTACAGCCAGAAAGGGAAAGCCCAAGTGTTTCAATATCCTGATTGCAATCACAGACTGTGGTCAGGGCAGCCAGTTTGAAAAGAAGAAAAATTCAACTTACTTTTTACAGATATAAAGGTTTCAGGGCCTTTTTGAGCTGGATTTTGGCACTGGCTTTCAAGTACAATTAGTTCTGTGCAAGGGTTGCCTGAATCTCCAGGAATTAGTCTAATCTCTTTGGGAAACATTTCTCACCCTTGCAACACCTGGAAGCAAGGAGTTCCTCAGCATCTGTTTTAGGCTCTATGAAGGTCTCTTTCCACCTCTGTTTTGGAGTTCTTTCCACTTTCTTCTGCATCAAAAAGCTAGCCAGGTATCTTTTCTCTAATCACCTTATGGTATACAAGTCAGTCAGGGACAATAGACTATTCCAATATGCCAAAGCATTGAGGAAGCTTTTCACAGTATGCCCATGGCACGTCAGTTCTTTAGTGCTCACCAGCCTGCACTGTAATCTGCAGTTGCTCTTTCACAGAATAACATCCAGGTCCATCTGTGTTTTCCACACCTGTTAAATATCTGTGATCATCAATGACCCTAAATGGATTTGTCTCCCCTAAGTTCATGAGTCTGAAATTAATTTGTCTGCACTCTTTATCTCTGCTCTGTCTTTTGTCAGATAGATTCCTCTAGAGTAGTATTCAGATCATTTATCTCGGGCCCCAAGTTTAGAATTAGATTAATTGCTGCCTGTGAATGCCTTTCCCTTGTCATTGATGACTGGCTTAGACTAGATACACAGGTGTTGATAGTTAAACTCAGGTGACACGACCCACAGTGCTGAGTGCCTTACAAAAGGCAATAACAACAGCAAAATTGAAACCAACCCTACCTTGCATTTCCACATTGCTACAAGTATTAGAAAATTATTCAAAACCCCGGCCTAGATCCACCTTCCTGTATTTCCTTAGATCCTGATTCTGCCATAATGAAATCCATACAGGCTCCATGAGAAACCTCTAATGCAAAAGAGGTAATGTTATTATTTATGTTTCAGGACCAATAGGACAGACAGACCCTTAGTGTCTAAGCAAACCCTGTGGAACTGTCCCTCTGCCATGCTCTCTGTAGCCCTAATCCCAGACATTTGGCCCTTCCTGTGGACAAAAAGGGCTTGATTAAGCCATTAGAACCACAGCTGGATTTCAAACCTCCTCAGAGGTGAGGTGACAGGTCTACAGACCTAGATGAGACCACTTCTGTTCCTAATGCCACCAGTAAAAGAGCTGAAAGATGCTGTCTCCTATTGCCACTCAACAATGCCAGGCAGTGCCTCTCGTGCAGCTCTGTAACCTCTCCCCTGCTCTCTGCCAATGCCCACCCTGGGAAATCAAAGCCTCTGCAATCAATGATTTTCAGGGTAGCATCTTGTAAGTCATAAATAGGGTATCTAGTTTTCTAAAAAAAATCCAACTTGCCTCACTAGTGAAGTCCCAGAAAATCAGGGAAGACAAAAATGGCATCCTGCCAGGTTGTCAGTTCCCTTCTCTGTTTGTTCCCAAGCTTTTGCTGTTGGCAAGAACACATCCCTCTGCTGCAGTGATCCCTGCATAAAATTTAAGTAATCATCCTGATAGTTTGCTAGACTAAATTTTGCTGGATATTCATACAAGAATGTGAAAAGCTATTTTTTTGTAACAATCTTGCTCTAACTCAACAGAGATGAGGATAGAGAAATGGGGAAAAAGCTGCTGCTGTGGAAAAGGCAGGGGGTCTTAATATTTCCTTTGCACCAGTGTAATGCAGCTGCTTCTTTTGATAGCTTTAATGTAGCTCCTTCTAATTTACATTGGTGTAAGTGAAATCAAATAAAACCCATTATGTCTCTGAACCCCAGTAGACAATCAATGTAATACAGACTTTCACAATCCCAATTTCTTTCTGTAATAGCAAAGAAACAATATGGGTTTACAGAAGGGCCAGGCTAAAGATAAACCTCTCTTCCCTTCTCTTTCTCAGGCTGCAATCATAAGAATCTAAATGGCCATTTGATTGTGAAGACTGAGGTCAAGAAACACAACAAAAAATCAAGTGACTGCCTGGGAACTCAACCTGGAGATAATCTTGAAACTGAAAAATGCTCAGTGCACAGAAGATCATCTACCAATTATGAAAAGATATAGAAAATCAGAACATTAATTATGATTATTTCATTAATAACCTTAAGTAATAAAATAATTATTACTTTATTAATAATGAAGTCAAATTGAGTTATAGTAAGTTAGAATGTGAAGATGATTTCTTTGTATTGTTAAATGACTTGTTTCAATTTTACTACTTCAGAGTTGCAGTAAAAATGTATTTCAAAAAGAATAGGTACATTTATATTAATTATATGATAGGGGCACACTCAAAGAACTTCTAAAATAATGCACTATGGAATTGCTTCAGACTCTTCTCTTTTGTTTCAGACTCCTTTCTGCCCTTTTTTCTCTCTTTCTCCTCTCCTAGCACTGTGATCTTCATTGTGAGTTGGCAAAAACCCCACCATTTATGGTGCCAAAACCTCATTTGCAGCTCTGCAAGTTAAAACAGTCTGTCTATAACTCCCTATTTCAGCACTTTTCTGTTCTTCTCTGAAAAAAATTAAAATGGATTCTTGTCTGCAGTATCTGCAGCAGAACTCAGGATACCATTCCCCATTCTCTTTTCCTCTTTACTTTCCCTTCTTTGGTAATTTTTCATTCTGCTGCTCTATTTAATGTAAGAAGCATTGTAGGGACACTATTTGTATAAAATATGTGATGTGAAACAAACTAAGCTAAACAGTTGAGATAGTGACGATCCTTCCTTCCATACATAAACTCCTGAGTCAGTGGAAGTGGCTGTGGCAGAGACAGACAGAAGTCAGGTCCCTAATACAATAGCAATTCACTTGTGTTTGCAGAGAGAGCTCCAGTTTTCTGGGGCCATGGATGAAGGCATCTCAGAAGTCATGACTTTCAGAGATGGCTCGGAGTGTCCTTTTTGACTATGCAGCACAGGAGCATCCTAGGTGAAGGAGTTTTCCCGAGCCCTACAGCCCGGAAGACAAGTAAGGGAAGAAGGTACCTCAGAAAGGGTGGTAGCATTGTGCGTGGTCCTCTCAGACCACAATTTTCCCTGTGCAAATGGAGAGAGAGAAATCCAGCTCCCCAGTGATGAGACCCAAGTACTCTGAGGAAAGAAGTTTCCTGATTCCCAGACTTGAATTTCTTCTGAAATGAAATGCTGTCTTCACTCACAGTCTCCTGCTTCTGCCTCTGCATTTCACTGCAGATGTTGAAATCGCCATTCTGTTTACACACTCAAAGATGCTCTAATCAATATCACTGGAAATGTCATTCAACTTTTCACTTGGATGAAAGGTGATGCTGACATTCTACTTTTCCTGAGTTTCCCAAGAGAATATTTAATCTCTGTGACCTTGCAGATATTTAAGGAACCCTTCACAAGATAACACTGTATTGTGACAGACAGCAAGGGCTTTCTCACAGAGAGCATTTTGCCAATAGGGACCACAGAAATCATCTGAGTTCGGACAGGAATTGTAATTAAAAAGGAACACATTGTTGTTCATCACTATCAGTGATATAGTATTATTTCTGCCCATTGGAAACAACTTTCTCATATTTCTAAAGCAAAAAGACCATGACCTATGAATCTGACAATGGGAAACTGGTGGTAAAAGCACCTAAAATTTACATGTTGCTGAATGAAGACCAGACCCTGCCATCAGTTTTAGGCTCCTCTCATCCTTTTGGAAGGAATGCGAGTGTACTCAATGGATGTGCCATCACATTCAGGGATCAACAGGGATGGCAGTCACTGAAGCTGTAGCTAAAGACCTCTGGCACAAACCTCCAAGGAAAGCTGCTTTGCAAAGCAACAGGAAGAGATACAGGGGTTAAATAGTTGCAATCAGTGGGACCCTCATGAAGCTGCTTTGGTCGGTCAGGTGTCGGCACAGCAGAAAGCAAAATAAATTAAACTCCTCCAGCTGGAAAATAAATATGAAACAGCAAGTGAATTTGTGCACTTCATGACTGAGTGAGAAAAGCTTAATTCTCTAATTATTACCTCTATTCTACCCACTGAGATAAAGAGCAAGTTAGGAGAGATAATCAGGTTCTAAAACACTGTGCCCTCTTGAATTCAGCCCAAATGTAACAGTTAGCAATCGTTCCAATACTGGTGCACTCTCTTGAAAGATCTATAACAATGCAATATTTGCTATTTTGCAATTTTATGTGCCAGTATCAGGTGAAGAGATGCTTCATTCTTGCTTATTATTTTAAACCCACTTTTCATTGCTTATTCAAATGGTTGAACTGGAGAACCATGCAACTATTGCACAAATGTTTGGTTAAGCATTCTACATTACTCCAATATGAAATTCAAACAGTTTTAATTTAATATAAATTCTGCTAATACCACCCAGATGTCATCTTGCATTCACAGTCTTTAGTTATGTCAATGGCAGATCACATTAGGATTGATCATAAAATTCCCTGGTTTCACAAAAGCACTCTGTACATGTAGCTACTCCACAACACAAAAGAAGGGGGGTGGGGAGGTCCTTTTTAGTTTTTTTTTCCAATATGAAAAGAAGAAAAAATATCAATACAATAACTCTAAATGCTACTTGCAGTCAGATTATGCGTTAATTATCCCATGACCCCTAGGAGTGCCTGATAACTACATAACATTCTAATAATTTGTTTCAGCACTTCAAGATTAAATTTTATTCGTTCAATACCTGCACTAGATAAAAGCAAAAAAAAAGGAAGATATTTGATTTGGGTTCATACAATTAAGAAGGATATCAAGGAAGCTGATCTGTTCCTCCTTCTTATCTTGTGCCTTTCTTCATGAAAAAGAAAAGAGCAGCTAAGAAATGAAAGTGACTGAATAGCATCTAAACTTAACACAAAGAGGAAGATTGTCAAGTTCACACAGGAGGTCGTCAGCCAGCAGTGAGGTACCGCAGCAGCCGGGCAGCAAGTCAGCTGGCACAGCTGAATTTTGGAGAGGTGATGCAATTCTGAGCATGAACAAACTTGTTGCCACAATAGACACATTTCCAAAAATGGCTGTTCCCATTTGTTGTGTGCAGGGAAAGGGAACAAGGGAGGAGAGCAGCTCACCTCAATCGCACAAGGTGCCTGGAAGGATGATTGTCTCTTCCAGGCAGCAGCCGTATAAAGGGTCAGGGTCCCCAGCTGCCTCAGCAAAGCCACGCCAATTAATGGTGCTCAGAGCAGCACAAGGAGCTTCCTGGTGAGCTGGCTGTAGGAGGAATGAAGTCTGAAATGGCTTTATGAGCACACCAGAAGTGGATCTGCAGATCAGTGCTGTACAATGCACATCTCACTGTTTGACTACAGCTCTAGGCTGACCCTATAGGTTCGGCTCTAGCATGAGAATGGGCAAGGAATGTTTTGGGAGAACACTTTCCAGTTTAGTTTCATTTCAAAGGAACCCATTTTCATATGTCTCAAGTTCACTCTGTGATATTAATCAAAGTGTATGGAATAAGAACTACTGGGAAATACAAGCAAAAAGGATGTGTATGTTTCAAGACAGAGATCTTTCAAATTATTTTAAATATTAATTAATCCAAATAGCCAAATAAATGGTCATGAGTTACTTAGTGCAGTGTTTGGTAGGAAATATTTTTCGTATGTTCTACTTAGCACAGTAAGAAAGCTTTTTTTTTTAATTTCACCCTCTTATTGATACACACTTGTTTCCAGAGTCAGATAACTCTGAAGTCTCTATTTGTTCTTTTGCTCAGTACTTCCTTTCACAGATTTCTCAGGATTTTCCTGAGCAGAGACCAAAGCAGAGTTCCCCAGGCTTTTCCCACTTGTTGCCCAGGGCCTCCAGCTGTGGAGATACAGGCTATTTTAGAGCAATTCATAACACAGGGAGTCAGGAGTAAAATAGAGCTAAAACCGACACTGTGCTGACCATCAGCTCACCCAGTTATAGTGAGGGTTGTGAAGGCTTATCCTGTTGCCTGGAATTACAATCCACAAGCCTGGAGCTAAATGTTTCTACCCCATTTGCAAAGAGAAAAAAGCAAGGGAGGTTCCACCTCACAGGATCTGATAATCCAATTAGAGTATCCCTGCAATGTCAAAGAGCCAAGTTCAAACCACTCTTCTGGATGATTTCATTTTTGCCTCCTCTGTGCTGGGGATTCCTCCTGTGGGAGCTATTCTTTGTGCACACAGCATTAAACATTTAGTAGGGACTGAGACCTCAGCTTCCCAGATCTCAGCCAAGTACACTTACCAGGGCATATAGACTCAGTCAGACCAATTGTTATTTAACTTAGAATTAACCTGAATCTAAGCTATGCGAGCAGCTCCAACTTCAGGGATACCCATGGAGAATGGCTGACAGCCATTTTCCTGGCACCTGAGACACCAAATACCTATTAGAAAATAGACATTTGAGCCAGGACTTCCCCTTTCCCAGAAAGGCAAGGCCTTCAAGCCTGGCACAGGTGACCTTTGTGTCCCTAATGCCTCAGGAAACGTTGTTAAAAAGTGTGTGGGAATGGCTATTCTGAGAAAACTGCGGTGGGTCTGCATGGACAGAGGGTGTGTTCCAGATGAGGTGATGGACTGTCTGTACCCAAGTGCACTCTCCCCTCCCACATTTTGGGTGAATCTAGCCCTGCTGTGCAATCCAGACTAGTCTGCTGTTCAGCAAATAAACAGAGCAAACAAATTGGACAGAAATCAAATTCTTGCCTCAGTAATGATACAATTCCCCGAGGTTTCTAGTGCTGTCAGTCATTTGGAGATTACAGGTTTTCAGGACAAAGCAGGTGGACGAACACGACATCAGTGTAAAACCGTGGGTACCTGCTCCCTGCGGTGTCGTTGCAGTGACAGACATGCATTTCTGTCATAAGAAGAGTTACAGAAACAGACAAGTCGTGCTGACAAGACAATATGTGTATTTTGTGGGAGAAGATAACAGTGCCAAAAACACGGTCCTGCTATTTCTTTAAATTTGAATGATTACACAGATAATCTCATGTCTCTTTGAATCACAGTTTACAAGTCCTCACATCATCTGATGATAGCAAGCACGATGTAGTTCTAGAATCCTGGTGGGCATTTTCTCCCTGGCATATGTAGAAATTCAAATTCAGTCCCTGCCTTGTGCAAAAAAACCCTCCAGATTATGAACCAGAGTTGTTTATGTGCCATTATCAGCTGACATTGGAGGCATGTTAGGAATTTTCAATGCATGGAATATAACCAATGCACTCACATGTCAGCTCTGCAGTGGAGACGAAACCATTCTGAAAAAGTGAAAGTGACTTCCTGTTAAATGACTTTCTGTTAAATTTATATTTTGTTACTTTAAAATTTTTCTGCATTTCCGTATCTCTTCTAAATTTCAAGAGAAAATTACGAGATCACAGAAAGCTGCTGCTTCAGAAATCTCAGCAGCTGAAAGAAAGAGTTTTGCTGTGTGATGTATTCAACTTCACTTTCAGACCCAGATGTCTGAAACAGCATGGGATGTCTTTGGATTTCTTAGTGCTGCTCATTAAAACTTAGTATAAAATTTGTCCCATTTTGAGATTCTTCTGTATTAGGGCTGACTGAGGTACTGGGCATCTATAAAATCTGCCATATAAAATTTCGAGTAATAGCATATAAAAACCTGCATTAATGTAACCAAGGTTACAAACAATAATGCTTAAAAATCAGGAAATAGCAAACTTGTAGCAAACTCAGACATTAATTCTCTTCAATTTGCTCATTATATGGATTACAGCACAGGATTTTTCTGCCTGTTATTTTATTCCATCTTTATTCCCAATGATGGCTATAAATTAAGAGCATTACAGAAAATTATCTGTAATCATAAGACTACTTATTTTTTCCTCAAATAAAATATTATAATCCCATAAATACAGCTGGGCATGCAGGTGTGCAGTTGATTTCTCTTGTACAGAAAACTCATTAATTAAAAAAATCCTAATCCAAGATAGAATGAAAACCAAAATGATAAAATAAATTAAATTCTGAAAGAAAATTGAATGGCATGGGTCTTTTAGCACTAAAATTAAACCATTTTATCTGGAATTTTACTTCCTGCAGGATGTTGCAGTTGCTAGAAGTTAGTAAAAAATGCATTCCACTACACTTGCAGAAGAATCTGTTGAGGTCCATTCAACACAGAGATACCTACTCTGTCTGACGAAGTTTCTGAGCAGAAAGCTGTGGGAGGCCGCTAAAATGTTCTGTGAAAGCATACCAAAGTGTTTCCTGTAAGTAAACAGTTAAATTTTTCCCTAGATATGTGATGTCACCATTGCCAGAGACAAGATGCAAAGCTCTGGTATCCTTGGGTGGGATTGGTGTGCTGTTCCCATGGAGCCAGGAATGTTGGTCCACCATAACTTTCTGATACTTGACATTTCATTAAATTAAAGCAATTAGGGGCAAAAAGCAATCAAAACACCGGAGCTGTTCTGTGCTGAAAAGACCAGAACACTCCCTTCTCAATTAGCTTTCCACAGCAGAATGGCAAATCACTTTCCAAAGTTAAAGTGTTACTCCAGGAAGCATCTTACATCCGATGCTCTCTATCAATCAGCTTTGGTTCATAAACTCAACAATTAGCAGTACAAAAACTCTTGGAGTGAGACAAAAATTATCAACATTTTTGTTTGTATAGGACTGGATTTCCTTTGATTAATGTTTGTAAGTGACTGGAAATGACATGAAAAGGTGAGCAAGCTGTAAAAGTTCACAAATAAATTTTATGTGATAAGGCCGAGATTAAAACTAATCATACGTCATTTAAAACAAGAATACCCAGATTTAAAAATGTACTTTCATAGTTTCTCAAAGACGAGGGTTAGTTTTATTAAGGGGCTGTAGCTGCCATTCATCTACACATCCATTCTGAAAGATGAAACTACAGACCATGGATAGATGTCAATTTACACACATAAAGTTGTGCAGATTTTGCAGTAGTGGTTTCAACTACAGTTATTGTGTATTAGGACAAATAATGTGTTCAACAGATTAAAAAAAAATGGAAACAAGTCTTAACCTAAACATCTTAGAGTCTCAAAACTAGGATGAACTAAGCATTCTAAATGGAGAAAAAGTTTGGACTGTTTTAATTTAATTCTTACTACTTTTAGTCTTGTGTGCTCTGTGGAATATGTGAATGTTTAGGGATCTCTAGTATTCTGCTTTAGTTATTATTGATGAGCCTTCACAATTCTCCAGTGGAAATAAAATGGTAGACAATAGCCACTGCCATTGTCACATCACTGGATAAGGAACTTTTCATCTCCAGAATTCAAGAGCATTACAAATGGATAAGAGCCTAACTTTCCATTGGCAAGGATTTAAGAACTTGCAAAATATGTAAGGTTCTCTCACTGAAGAATGATAGCTTTATAGCTAGTGGAGAATCAGAATGCTCTGTTAGAGCTGTTGGGAAAATTATTTCAGCTATAAATGTTGAAGGAAAATAAACTGAACTAATTAATGTAAAACTCTCTATGCAACTATAGAGTTGTGCCTCCTAGTGCTATTGCCCCAGCAAATGCCATCTTCAAGATAAATTTATACTCCGTTGTCCAACTATTTTTCTCCATCAGATGATGATGAAAGACTGAAAATGTATCAAGTTGCAGTCAAAATATTACTCAGATATCCACCTTAAAGGGTTCCCACTGCAAAATAAAAGAAAAAAAAAGCAAGAAGCAAAACAAAGTGGTTTTTCACTTCAACCCTGGCTGTCAAACTGATTCTGGGCTTGTTCTACCCACTGTTTCAGATGAAATGTAGTTTTAAAAGCCTTTGAAAGAGGAGCATGTATACAGGCTTCCTTTGACTTGGACACCAGTGGCATTCTCAGGGCTGGTATTGGGACTGGCACTGTTTAACATATTTGATGATGATGTGGACAGTGGGACTGAGTGAACCCTCAGCAAGTTTGCCAATGACAGCTGTGAAGACAATGCTTTTTCAGGCTTAAAAAATAAGTGATATTCTAAAGACGGAGGAAAAAAATCCTTCATTAATGCAGCCAAACCTTACACAGCAAGAAGGAAATAAATAAGCAGTTGATATTTTACACTTTTCTGGGTGAATCCCCATGAAATAAAATTTTCACATCCATTTTTAACTTCACTTTTTTTAGGTGCTGAAACTTACTGAAGCAAAAATAAAGCCATGAACTAAAGTAGAAGGAAGCAGACTGAAGTTGTTAACAGCTAACAGCATGGGTGTTGCCTAAGGCCAGAAATAGCTGATGGATGATACGACAACAGTCAGCAGACAAATCCTCATTACAATTGTAAATTTTGTGTCCCAAACAATTTACTCTCTTCACTATCATCCCTACACTCACTTTTTGCAGCAGCTGCACTATCACTTTCCAGTGCTGGCATGGCTCTCTTATTCTGTATCCCTGGCACACACCATAAGCTCTGAGATTGCCACTGTCAAAGGGAAATGATGGGTTTGGAGGAACATTGTGGCAGAGGGACCAGAGGTAATGTCCAGACGTGTACTGGCCAATCTACAGCATGCTGACAAGGAAGGCTGCCCAGTGGAGGACTTTCTGGAGAAAATAAATAGGGGCAGGGAGCACCTGCCCATGAACAGATGCAGCACAAATTCCATATCGCGTGGAAGAGAGAGGATGAACAACCACAGCGTATCTGGCTGAACTGTACCCCCTTGTCCTTAGTTCACAGAAAAAAGTCTTCAAAAGAACACAGCAGTACTTGAGCAGAAAACTGATGGAAACATTAGGCACTCAGAAAAAGTCACGAAAAGGTTTGATCTGAAAAACCATCCTCTTGGTGGTCGATGGATATAAATATGTGGTCATGTGCTCTCCTCCACCCAGCACATTTTTACATTTTGTCACATCATTATACACTATATCATAAAGCACACTCAAAGGGATAGAAGCAAAGATGCCTGAGCAACCTTGACATCTCCTTCCCTAAGGACCTGGTGGGTTTAGTTGCAGCCTAAAGAATGCTTTTTTGTATGTAGGATCAGTGTTGCTCACATTACAAATAGGTGAAACAGAATGCAACATGCAGAGCCAACTTCCAGCCTGCTGTAAACTCGCTGGAGCCACTAGACTAGCACAAGTTGCAAACGTGGTCTGCATGTAAACAAAGAATGTTTTTCTCTTGATTTGTGTATATTCTGGCTGGGCACTGAGACAGAAACAGCTCTGCAGGAGAAACTTAACTCCCCTTCCTTTAAAAGTAAAGTGGTGAGGGTAACTATCTAGCTGCTTGATTAATGAAAATAGTCTTCAGTGTGAAACCTATGACTAACATGTTCAATAGGTCTCTCTTTATTGATAAATTACCAAATATCTCCAAGCATGCTATAATTAGGTAATAGGGCAGAGTTGTAAATCTAATTCAATTTTTATTGATGTACCTCAGCTTTGTATCCCATCCTATGGGACCAAACCAATGGGTTGGTTTTATTCCTTTCTAATTTTAGAGAAATACATCCACTGCACTCAGAAATCTTCTGTCTGCAAGCTATTGCTGAGTGCATTAAACAGGGACCTCGTTACTCTTCTACCATTTTTTGATACTTCTCCTCTTTCTGTTTGTTCCTGTCTTCTAAGCTTACATGAAACAGAAACAAAATGGAAGGTACTTTCTCTCTGTTTAGATGGTGCTGTCTGAACTTCTATTTCCCATTTTATTTGAGCTTGGATTCAGCTCACCTATAAATTCATTGATATGTTGAATCTGTCTGACACACAGAGAACTGCTTCTGAAAGAATGGGCCATCTCAGCTTATTAAGGTCCTAAACAAAAAGGTATCAACCTCACTGCTCCAGCTGGGAGGATTGAGTCTCCTTTTTTGTTTTGGTTTATTAGCCTTTGATTTATAAGAAGTGCTACCATTTGCTCATGTGCTGAGCAAGGTAACTTAAAAAGAATTAAAATTCACTGCTGGGATCTAATTATCTCATTCTGCATGCTATTTTGCACAGTTCAGGGGGAAGATAAAACAAAATAAAATAAAATAAAATAATATAATAAAAAAATTATCAAAATTTTCACATTTGAATAGAAAAGTTACTGATGCAGATGCCCCTCATTTTATTTCATATGGAAGAAGTAATGACCTGAATAATTTTAAAGGTGAAATTCAAAGCTGAGGCAAACTTTTGTCTAATCCTTGTTTTACATATTGCTCCAACCTATGTACCAAAGTATATTTGTCACTCAGGTTCCCTCTACCAGTGGTTCAACTAGCAAACATTTTTTTCATTACTATCCATGGTTCTTTTGCCTTTTTCTGTGCTTGTCTCTGCCCACAGCCTAATTATCTCCCCATGTTGCTCTATGGTTAATTAGGGTCAGACACTTTGGCAGTGTAAAGTGACTTATTCTGTGGACTTGAAAGAAGCCAAGACAACGCCATACACACGTACCAGCCGAGAACTGAGAACTCTCTGTCTCTTTTTCTCAAGCACTGGGCTCCCATAGAGCACCAGGATTCTTGTGCCTTAAGTTTCAAGAGAAACATCAAAAAGGTAGTTTGACTGAATTAGCCCCTCAGATGTTACAATATATTTATAATTCCTTGCAAAGGCAGATTCCAAAATTTAATTTCTGAATGTCTAAGTTCCCTCTGAGAATTGGATGGAAATAATTTTCATCTCTTGCATGAGGGCAAAGAGGTCATTTTAGCAAAGTTTGTACTACCAAATATTTAACTATTCCTTCATATGACAGTGAGCAAGCTGGGGACTACTCAATAAAACTGGATTTCTTCAGAAAGCTATAGATATTCTGATACTATTTAACTTCAAACATTGATTTAGTTATTTCTCTGAGTTGTCCATTGCTTTTCCATTATTCCATGCCTATTACTCTTTGGGAGTCTTGCATACTTTTCCACTAATCAGTTAAGTTTACATTAAACTGTTGATTCACAGATAAGTCAGACTTTTCAAAAGTTGAGGCTGTTGGCCATCAAATTGTCTTTGTCAGAGCTACCGAAACTGTGTTCCCTTCTGTTGCTGTGTCTAACTGCTTGTGCACAGAAATATACACTCCTGAAGTTATGGGATGTCGGAAGGCATCAAAGAAAAGGATTATAGGTATTAATAAGAAGCTGCTGACAGGACGGCCATCGGCAGAAAAAAAATCACCCTTTCACATAGAAGACACAGGGAGCTGGGATTTTACCTGCCAGATAAGACATATTAGAGATAAGAAATAATTTTTATTTGCCATTTTATGATCCAGACTCTATTATTTCAAGACTTGTAAACTGATAAACAATAGCAATAAGAGAGCACTGGGCATTTTGAATATTACTGCAGGGCTTATGTTACGACTTTCTTAGTTTTCAGGAATGTATGTTATACTTTTACCGTGAGGTAAATCTCAGCCTTTGCCTAATTTATGGAAAGATAAAAACATCACTGGTTAGAACTAGCAAGCTTTTTCAGAGGGCAACACTATAAATCCAAAAGACTGCATACTTTTCAACCAACAATACTACATCATTTGAAAAAAAAAGGCTGTTTCCATCTGGTCAGCATCTGTTAAACTCCATGTCACTACAGGATGCATAAGATTTTCCTTGCTCTAACATTTGCTAAGTTTGACCCAACTTAATTAAAAAAAAAAAAATCAGATACATATATTAGAGAGATGAGAGTGAAAGAGACAATCTTCTTTATCAGAGATATCTCAACATCTCTTGTACGAAACACAGATTAATTACTTGGCCCTTCTGCATGCTGATCCCAGCTCTCTTTATTTCAGTTCTCAAGGATACTGTCCTTTGATGAAAACCACTATGGAATAGAAGACATTTTGAAGCCTTTACTTATAATTAGCTGATTTCATTGGCCAATGACTACGCAAAATACTTTAAAATATCTTTAGTAAAGGATAGCTTTCTCAACTTGTGAGACAAACAAGAGAGGACATGAGAAAACTGGTGTGCCCAGGATCCCGTGCTGGGTGAAGAGCAGTCCATATATCCCAGACCAGTCCTCTATCCCCACACTCAGGATTTCCATTGATAGTGGGGTACAACTAAATGGCCAGTTTAGAAGCCACTGTTCTCATAACTGTCACTGATCTCATAACTGTCACAACCACCACAAATTAATCACAGCAGTAAGCAATGCCAGTTCTACTTGTTAACATCATCTGATTCTCATAATTGTTAAACATCTAGCTTAATCTTTTGTCACTTCAAGCAGTGTAAAATTTACTCTCTAATAAAATACAGGTGACAGAAATACACACGAAATACATGTCTGCTGTATTAGCAGTTGGTGGGTTCTCATCATGGCAAGGCACTAAATCCTTTGCTCATACTAAATGCATTTTCATCCAAAATGCCTCAGTATCCTGTTTATTGGGTCACTTTCCCCTATTTCATACCATTGCCACTCCACTTTCTCTGGTGAATCACTACTGATTTGAAGCAGTATTAGATAAAGATGAGGCCATACCATACCTCAGAATGACTTGAAGTTTCCTCTGTTTTGTGAAAGGTTGATTTAACATTTGATCAAGCATTTCTAGAGATCTTTTCATAAAATTGAAGTTCTACTGAAATATCATGTTTAGAGGTAATTGCATGCCTTAGAAGACACGGATTATGTGTATCATGAAAGATATTAAAGCTGTCAAGATGTTGTTTTAAATACGTCTTTTAGTTAAGACCATGTCTTGACATGAATTATTCCTAGCATAGTTTCTCACACACTGGTTCAGCAAGCAATCATCCACTACATCCATCATTTCTGTTGCTGTCTCACCATATGTCTCAGAGGGGTGTAGGGGGGAAGCTTCTAGTTAATCATTTTTTTTTGCATTTGGTATGCAAATCACTTAAAATTGAATGATGTCGCAATTCCAAGCAGTATTGTCTTAAGAAATACTGGAGTTTCAGTGCTGAGCTAAGTTTGACAGGTTTACTGGATGGTTTGTTTTCTTTTTTGCTTGCATCTTAACAAAATTTTACAGCTAGAAAAAATTCTCATTATAATCTTCAGCCTATTTCCTCCTCAGAGATATGCTTGTAAAAATTGGTTTTATATTATCTTAGTTAAAGGCTTCTGCTTGTAATATTTCAAACCTTCATCTGTCCTTGGCTGCCATGACATTCACTCATCTGACAAAATGGGGGGGGAAAAAAAGTGCCAGCCTCTGAGTGAATGCTCCTTTAAGTGAATTTGTTAGCCATGCATAAAGGATGCTGTGTTCACTAAGGCTACACGGGGAACTGATGCCTTAAATGGCTACCTAAAAACAGAGACTAGACAGGAATAAGGGAATAAAGGTAGGTATTTATTTAAAAGGCTTTAGAAAGTACATCCTGGGGGTCCAGAGGGTCCTGCCTCAGTGGATCCCAAAAAGGACAACAGGTCATGAGTTCTTCACACTTTTATAGATTTGGTTGATTTGCATATCAGCATAAATTCAATTAAAACTTTAGCTAATAATGTAATTTCCCCAAGCTTTCCCCCCCTCCCCAAGATGAAAGTTTACACTTTTGGGCCTAGGACAGTCTGGGTGTCCTTGGAAAGCAAGCCCGAGAGGCTTTGTTATGTCTATCTTAGAGCAGTAGCTCTAAGAGAGCGGTACCTAATGAGCTACAAGAAACTTCAGAGTTACACTGGGCAGTACAGGATTTGAAAAACTATAAAATTTAAAACTTAAGGCATCAGAGCTGCAGCCGTGCAGGTCCCGTGACTCCCACGGGCACAGGGCAGTGCAGGGCAGGGAGGCTCGGGGTACATTCCACATACAGGGCTCCTGCTGTAAACAGCAACCTGCTTTCATCGGCCCTGAATTCAAACACTCAACAGTGGCACGGTGTAGGTTGCTCTTTGCTCTCTGAAGATGCATATAACGAGATAAACAATGGTTTGTTAAGTTTCAGATTCATTTCCTAACCTCACAAAAAGCTCTGCATACTGCTGTTTGATACTGGGAGTTGTCCAGCCGTAAATGCGCGTCAGAAAAGTACAGAAGGCTCACATCTAGGAAACGAAGCAGAACTTGAATAAAATCTTTACACAAAAACAGCAAGGCACTGAGACCCAAATTTCTCAGCTGTATAAGCAGTCAGGTCTCAGCTGGACACAGAACAAGACAGACACAGGGAGAAGGAAATATGAGTTTCTATCTGAGTTTTTTCTGAAAGGGTTGTGCTGTGCGTAGACAGCCAGGGAGCCTCTCAGGCTGCCTGCACTTTCTTTCTCTGTAGGTAATAGCAGGGCTGCACAGAAGTTATTGCCACCAACAACTGGTTTTGATCTCATACTTTGCAATTAAGACATATTTTAAAAGCAGCTCTTTGTTTTGTGTGATCAAAGGTCAACTTGGAGCTTAGCTTATGAGACACATATAGCAGCATACTGAGCTTCCATTCAGCAGGAAAAGCTTTATACTTGTGCATAGGGTTCCTCCTATGCAAAGTATTTATGTACAATCCAATTAAATAAAAAGTGGAAAGAAAGATCATAGGGTCAAATTTTTTTATTATGCTTTCCAGTGATTTTTTCATACAAAGGCATGCAGAAATAGCCTGGTGGAGTGGTGGCATGTAGATTTCCTTCTGCCAGATGACTGTACAAACTGCTAAATGATACAGTCATATTTCCTCTTGGTGCCTGATTGATCATTTTACTTGGGAATGTTTTTTTTGTGCAGTGGAACAGCCTCAGTCAGAGAGACAACAGATACTTTCTGCCCCCTCACACCCCACTCCAGCTCCTGTACCAACATCATAGCAGTTGGGCCTCTCTTACGGGGAAAAGGTGAGAGATTTGGGATTGAACCTTCCCAGGCAGGAAAGTGAGATGGAGTTTCTAAGGTTTTTCACAAGTGATCCAACTTCCACTGTTAAAAAAAAAACCACAAAAAATCCCCCCACACCATGTAATATCAGGCAGCCATGGAGTTTAGATTCCTCCATATGTGACAGCCAAGAAAACTATTTCAAAATTGCAGTTCCCAGTATCGACACTTTAGTTTTGCTGATTTTAGGCACCTATCTATATTTAGGGTTTTTTTTTTTGCAGGAGATCCTTATACTGTGTCCTGGAAAGCAGTCCCATTCATTCCTGAAAAGAAGAGCTACAAATGCTAGATTCCCTGCTATTCACAGAGAAGTGGCTGTTTCTCAAGCTGCCTGGATACTATTGGTGACCAAATTTCTCAGCTGAGGATATTTCTGTTATTCAGAAACAGGAAGCCTTGTGATTGAGTGCCTGTGAGAGCCATTTTGTCCAGCATAAAGTAGTTCTTTGGAGCTAAGCTGTGCCACTGCATTCAGCAATTATTAAAGTATTTCCCTTGAACTCTGATACTTCAAAGCTAGGCCTGAATGCTCCTGAGCCACAGTATGGAGCTCCAAACCTCTGAATCTTCATTAAAATATTACCTTCTCTTTCACACAAAGAATATTTGGTTCTTGAACAGCCTCTCTCCACAGGCACCTGCCTGGGCCCCCACTATGGTCACTGAGCCACTAACAGTCCTGTTAGGGAATTGTAGCCCAAAAACTGTTGACCCAAACTCCTGTGGGCCTTGCTGGTAGTGAGGTCTCTACGTATTTGCCCTTCCAATGTAAGGCAGGTAGGTACAGAGGCAGTGGTGTTTTCTCCCATGGCACCCCATGCCATATGCAGGAGAAGGCAGTACCATAGAACCAGAGAATCACAGATTTGTTTAGGCTGGAAAAGGCCATTAAGATCATCAGGTCCAACCACTAACCTATTACTGCCATGTTAACCACTAAACCACTAAAGTATCATAGAATAATTGAATCATTAAGGCTAGAAAATACCTTTGAGATCACTGAGTCCAACCATTAATCCAGCACTGCAAAGTCCATCACTAACCCATATCCTCAAATACCACATACACACATTTTTTGACACTTTTAGGGATGGTGATTCCATCACTGCCCTGGGCAGCCTGTTTCAATGCTTGACCACCCTCTAAGTGAAGAAATATTTTCTAATATCCTATCTAAACCTGACACAACTCGAGGCCATTTCCTCTTGTCCTATTGCTTGTTACATGGGAGAAAAGATCAACCCCCACCTGTCTGTAATACTCTTTCAGGTAGTGGTAGAGAGCAATCAGGGTCCCTCCTGAGTCTCCTTTTCTCCAGCTAAACAATCCCCACCTTTGTCTTAGATCAGCTGGAAAATTACTTTCTTCTATTAAAAAATATGGTTCTTTTTATTTTACTGTTAGAGTAGGGCCTGCAGATGTGACCCAAACCTTGATTCTTCTCTTTCAAAAGGAACGAAGAACCAGATGTGCGTGGAAAACTCTTCAGCAGGGAATCTAGCTGAGGAAGACCTGCAGAGGGCTCCATTTCACACTGCTCCCAAGGGGAAAGGACACTTCGTATTTAGCTGAAAAATAATGACCACTCTCTGAAAACCATATATTTTATTTTCTCTGGGTTACTCACAGACATTTTACAATGGCAATAAAGGTTTAATTTAAAGCATCAATGATGCAATCTTTCAAGAGGTAATGGTTGGTTTAGTATCTGGCAGCTCTTTGGTCCAAATCTCTTGGTCTTCACTTTTCATGGGCCATTAATGAAGAGATGAACTGCAGAAGAGAAACTTGATCCATTAAATCCATGCCATTAGTTCTTGTGTCCTCTTTGCCAACTGTATCCAGATCCAGATAGTGAATGGAATTTTCCACAAACATCTATTGCTTGTTCCATTTTTCTCTATACTTTGGACAGATTTTATTTTGATCTAAGCATAACTCCTGCCTACAACATCTCTTGCATGGAAAGAAAACTTGGTGTGAATACTAATATTTTATTGAATCACTATTTCTCAGAAAAACCTACATCTTTGCATAACTCTTGATCTGGAATGTATTGTTTTGTTGCCTAAAGAAACATTAGTCATAAATTCAAGAAAGACAGGGGAACAGAAATAACAAAGATAAAACTGAAACAAGAAATGCATAAAACATTGGAAAGATGTAAATAAATTCACCAAATACGCCTGTTAAATTCTAAGAATATAAATAATTTTATAAAAATAATGGCTTACATGCTAAAGCAAAATGTTTCTGATCGTAACTGTTGTATTCTGTTTTGATAGCTCAAGATATTCCACCACTTGGCATCTGAAACATTGAAGTAATTTTCCTTTCAAAGTAAAAAGAAGTATCAGATACCTAAATAGAACTAAAGTTTTCCTACCAAAAAAACCCATCCAAACAATTTTGAGTAATTTTTTTAAAATAAAGATAATAAAACCAGATTTTCTTTCATTCTAAAAAATGCTATGAACATATTTAGCATAAATAGATATTTTTTTAAATCTCTTTGCTTTAAAAATTTTTCCTTTGAAATATGAATGCAGCAAAATTCTCAACAACTTCAGTAACTGAGATCCTAAAAGGCAATAACTGTTGCTTGGTGCCCATAATTCTGTGATAGATATTGTGCCATGTATAATATTGTGGTGTTTTTTATTCTTACTTATCACCTTAAAATTTGAAAATTATTTAAAAATATTAAGTAAAGATAAAAATTGTCTTCCAAATACAGTGGGGAACACTAGAAGAGACAGACATGGTTAAACCAAAGATTCAAAAACACCTGCTGTAAGGCCAGGAAGGAGGAACAGTGCTCCTTTTCTCTTCTGGTACCTCTTCTGTATTTACATATGGGCAGGAGTTTTGGCATCAGGTCCTTAAGTCTGTCAGGTTTGTCACTTAAATCTAGGGGATCCAGTACTCTTACCCAGAATGGAGGAGTTCAGAAAATGTCCACCAGAAAAAATATGTTTCCAAAGTTAAGAAAAAGAAAGAGAAGGGAATTACAAAATGAGTGAAAGTGCTATAAAACAGATTTACCTACTCATTACCTGTGTCACTTGTAGAGGATTTGGATGGATTTTAGCTACGGGGAGTCAACTATTCTGACTGTGTATACAGTACGGACTGTACAAACAGGCACAATCTCCATTCAGGTAATACAATGAACCTCTTATTTTCTTACATTACATGGCAGCACCAGAGGCACAGGCTGTCTTTGCTGCACAGCCTGCCTGCTTCCATGCTTCATCCTGCACCCTTCCTCTGCAGAAAACTGAGCCCACCGTCTTCTTCAGCATACGGATGAGCTGCTTCTTAGGGGCTGTTAACATATCCTCAGGTTAAGTCAGGATGCCAACCAAAAAACAATACATATTTTTTGAAACTAAAAGGAAAAAAAAATCCAGCTTAAACAAATTCTAAATTATGCATTTTTCCTGTCTATTAAGTGCTAAATTTCATGTAAAGAGCTTCTAGTGTGCATCGCTCTCTGTCTTTTCTTTTTTCACTACAAAGACATGAGTAACTCACATCCTTTGTAATGTGTGTGGCACTGACCTGCAAAAAACACAAAGAATGTGTTTAACAGAAAGGAGAGAAACATTAAATAGATGTATAATTATTTTGTTTGTCTCTCAGAATATGCACATACACAAATAAACACCCACACAGCTTTCCATGCTGTTTTACTAAAACAAATCTTCAGACCCCCAGCAACAAACAGCCCGTCACTTATTAGTAAGAATCCAAATAGATATTACAGAGCCTGACTACTTGTGCTTTTGAGATGTAAATATCAAAATTGCTTTTTGAAGAAGTAAATGCAAAAGCAGTTAAAGTTCAGGATTCAATTTTTTCCTCTTCTTTTGATAAATGCATTTACATTTTAATTTTCAGTGTTTTCAATTTTCATCAGTGAAAGGCTGTATCCCTGGATGAAAAGCACAATAATAAAATGTTCTCCACTCCATAATTTTCTTGTAATTCACAGAAATGATCTGAGGGCATATAGCTCACGACAATATATATTATAGCATTCAGTGCAGAGAACTCAATTGTTAGGGCTGCAATTTCAAACATATGTATATTAATGAACTGGCTGTGGCTTCATTTTAAATTCCTAAAGACTTTTTTGCTGACATAGAATCATCACGGCTGTAATCTTACAAATCTGCAAAGATTGTCAGAACTGTGCATGTTATTTCATTTATTCAATCAATACAAGTGTCAATGCCAATTATGCTGCAGAAATCCATATAATAGTCCTAGTTTTTAAGTCCATATGGCACCATAGATTATGAGAGGAACAGAACAATGTGACATGCCACATCTTACATAATTTGGCAGAGCAGTGTGCCTTTACTTATAAGAACATGCTATAAATCTTGTTCTGCTTTTATTGCAATCAGTTTCCTTTCTACCCTCAAATTGATAAAGCAGATTTTGCTAATCTACAATAAAACAACAGTCCAAACAAACAATGGAAACATTATTGGTCTTTATCTATAGCATGGGAGAGTTTTTAGCTAAGCACCTTAATCACTCTGGCTACTAGAAACTGAAGAAAAAACTGTTGCAACTTGCTGAACAGACAACAGCATCTACAGTTAACAACTGCTCACTGCAGTACCCATTATAAAATGCAAGACTGGTGTGCAGAGCTATAAAAAACATACAGACTCTATTCTCAAAAAAACCCTGGTACATCAATTACAACATTAGTTGAGAAACCAGAGGATAATGCGAAATACGTAGGAGGTCAGCAAAAGCTTGGAAGCTAAAGCTCAGAAGAGAGGCTGAAAAGCAGCACAGAAGGGAGACTGCATTGAGCACAGTGCCAGAGAACAGAGACAGGCTGCAAAAACTGCCTGCCTTGGGGTGCCTGCGATTTCATCTCTGCACGGAGAGTGTGCTGCCATAGGGAAGTGTCCCTCTGCCCACGCTAAGGAAGCCCAGGGAGCTGCCTGCAGGCTTCTTCTTTGGGGAAGCTGCACTCTTAGTTACTGCAGATGCTGAAACAGGTTTTCTTCTTCTTGCAGCTGACACCTTGCCCTGCTCGCATTCATTTCTTTTTGCCTTCTAATGCTTTATTTCTCTCTGCCTAGGTTTGTGGAAGCTCTCACCAGCTCTCCTTGCACCTAATTCATTTAAATTTTCTGAGCAAGTTTAATTTTTCAGGTTTGTTCAGCATTCTCTCCACATGGTTGTTAAGTTTGTTATCCTCCTTCAGCACAGACTAAGATGGACGATTAGCCCTCCCTCCTTCAGCTGTGGTGCTGCTGAAAGCACTTCCTGTAGGCATCCTGCACCAGCCCCACATCATTCCACCTGGGAGGCAGAGTCTCTTTCAGAGCAGGAGGTGAACAAGCCTGGCTTTAGCAAGCCAGTGATTGGGAGCTAGCTGCTTTTTGGAAACACTTCTAAGGATAAGCATCAGGAAGATCTATTCAAGCTAAAAGGTAGAATTGGCATTAATGTAATGGTGGTAAGGGAGGAACAAACCACATCATACTGGAAACAAATGCACACACAATAAAAAGCTGGTTTAAGAGTCTAACTTTTAAGAGAAATGTCAATAAACATAAGAATAATATTATGTAACATATTCTTTACGTGCTGAAATCTGGAGTATCTCCTGATACAACTGATATAATTTCAAACACAAAAAATATATAAACAGTAAAGTACTTTAAAAATGGAGGCATATTCACTTCCACCATATTTATTCCTCCTTATATTGACTTAATTATATGCATTATTCTAAACATAATACAAGTGTACTTATTGGCATAGTGATGTTGCCAATATATTTTTCTTAAGGGTCTAATGAACAAGTTGAAATCTGAGTATTTTAGTGGAATTGAGTACACGGCACTTGTTCACTCACAAGATCCTGTCCTTCACATTTTTAGAAACTTAGTCAAGACTGTTGTGTTCACTCATCCTAAATTTATTTGACCTTAATCCATGCTTGATGATGCACTGAGAAAGCCGAAAGGGACATAGCAGACATAATAAGGGATGTGCCTCACGGCAGGGAGCAGTTTATTCTAATGATTATTTATAAACCCTTTTAGTTCCCCAAGACGTGCTTTAGCAGTTGATTATAGTTTTCTTCAGCATTTTAGAAGCTGTTTCTAATAATATGGTAGATTTTTCTAGCTGTTAGAATTGTGCTTCTGATTAATTTTGCATTACTAGTGATACTAAGAGGAGATACTTGCCCCTAGTCGCAGCTTATATAGCCAAAGAAAAGGAACTTTGCTGCTGAACACTTACCCCTAGAACAAGCAAGCAGTAGAGCAGCTAAGTTAAAACTCCCTTTGGTTTCTCCAGATAATTTTTTTTCCGAAGTTAAAGCCACAGGGCTTGGCTGTGAGTTTGCAAGTGCCAAGGAGCTGAACTGAGTTTTACTACCCCATTACTCATGTGTCTCTATTTTTCCCCAAACTCTTTATATAGCTGCCACAGTTCCTCTGCACCTTGCAAGAGATGGATGAGCCAAGAAACACCTCTTTAGCAATATCTGTAACACTTGCCAAGTGCCAAGTCATCTATTTTACCTAGGATATAAGCAGTAGCTCTGTGTGCTAGACTGCAGGCCAACTGTCCTGTAAATAAATTCTGGTCTTTCCACATTGACCCTCTGGGCACATTTAAACACTTCATCCTTCAGGACTCGAGGCTGCTCGGGGATTCACAGCAGCTACTGAAGGAGTCTGCAGCCACTGAGAGCCCTGCAGTAAGCTACTGGGGGCATCAGCAGAGACTGCTTCCCAGAAAAGTTTCATACCAAAGCCAAGGTCAGAATCTAATCACTTCAGACTGTGATCTGCTGCTCTCTCTTCCTGCCCAGGTCTGACTCTGAGATTACAGAAGTGGAAGTTTCCCTCACCATCCTTCTCAGCAGGTATCCACAATGGACAAGGAGTTCAAGGCAGAGTAGAGAGAACAATGAAAATAAACAATGTGATAAGCCGAGGCTTGCTGTTACCTTTATATTGCATTCCCCACTACAAATGTTTAGCAGAGATGTTTGTTTCTTAGGAACCACTAAAGTTATTTTTAAGCTGCTTGTACTGCAAAATGGCTGATTGTTCCTATTCATAGGCAGGGCTCCTGTATCTTTCTGCCAAAGCAACTTTCATGGAAAACAGAGTTTTAGATGACAACTGCAAAAAGTACCTTCTTTACAGAAACACCATCGACTAACAGTAGCCTTCCTAACTCAAGTGCAGAATCACAGATTTTAGGCAGGAATCTAAAAAATCTGTGGGTGAGGAGAGAGAAATCACTGCATCCTTTCAGGATTACTTTTTGCTCTCGCATCACCTACTTCTCCAATGGGCTGGATCCCGCAGGATGGCAGCAGTAGCTGTGGATTCTGTGCATCCTACAAGGTGAGATAAACTGTGTCATGCTGACCAGTGATCCCACACAAGTGCTGTAACCACTACATGCACAAAGACACTTCAACTTGAGAAATCCTGGAGCATTTTATAGTACTGTTTCATTAGTGGCCATGCAGTGTCAGGAGAATTAAGCCCACTCCCTCTTCTAAAGCTGTCCCTGTATCCCCTCTTCCCATTGAAGCACAGGCACAGAAATTCCTACCTCAGCTAAGGACAGTCTTCTCAACTCACAGCCTGTGCAGAACATCTCAGCACACCCAAGCTGTGAATGTCTGCCCTCCCCATGACCTTCTGCAGCTTGCAGTACCATGCCCTGGCTAATCCCAGGTACAAAGTGAAAAAAAAAATACTTAAGAGTGTGCTTTAGTTTTCTTGTCTGTAGCTTCTGTATTTGGTGGGCTTTTCTGCTTGCAGCTGAGCTGACTTTCACAGCAAATAGAATAGATTAAGTTCTGTGCTCTGAGCAGGGATTTCTCATTTCATACATCATTTATAACTTTCTGCAGTGATTCCACAAAGTCAGTATCTCTCCATAACACAAAGATGAGAAGGATGAAAAATATAGCTGAAAAAGTAACAAACCTGCAAATTGCATTTATGTAGAATTCTGTTGCCACAAAGCTTCTACAGCAATTTTATAGAAACCTAGCAAATTCCATATAACTAAATTTGCAGTTTAGGAAAGTTATGCATTTATGGATTTCAGCACAGTGCCGTATTACAGCTTAGCAGAGATGCTAAATATCTCTCACACAAAATGGAAATTAAATCTGCTGTTCTATTTTGTCAGATCAGGTCTTTGCTTACAGTACATTGGGCATAGATTTCACTGTTCCCCCTCACAGAAGTGAAAAATCACACAAACAAAACCCACTTTTGCAAAGGTTGCAAACCCTAATTACATCAGGTTGCTCTCTGGCTGGCAAGTGATGTCTTTTCTCATTTTTTGTTTCCCTGGGATATTTCATCCATCACTCATTACCAGAACATGAATGGAGGTGACTACAGAAAAACATCATATTTTGGTGACATCCAGATTCCAGTGATGAAAACAGCAAAAACCCCACAGGTTTTATTAGAGCCACAGATTGCTTGTTTGTACTGAGTTCTTCTTGTTACAATCAGAACCAGTTGCCAAAATGCTGGTCCTGATCCCGCTTTCAAAGCTGGATAATCAGGATTTACTACGACCTAAATCAGTGAAGTCAGAATGGTGCAAATGAGAGAACTGGGGCCATCTGCTGTGAATTTCCAGATACCAAAAAGGAACTGAAGAAGGGAGTTATTTTCTTACCAGCCTTCAATTCCTAATGGGCAAAGGTTTACAAAGGAAGTCTATCGTGCCTGTCACCCATATTTAACTGTATCTTAAGTCAATAGGAAATAACGTCAGTAGGATACACACACTCACAAACACATACGTACGAAAACATAAAATTGAATTCAGGTTGAAATGATTTTCATTTCAGTACAGCATATTGCCATCAGATAAAGAAAAAATACATATTATTCTCTGTCTAGTTCTTCCAAAGGAAATAATACCAAAGGTTTAAGAACACGCATTGGCTTCCTTCCTGATAGGATTTAAAATGTTCATTTCCAATGTAAGTGCAAAACCAAACATTAGGGTTGAAAATCAAGCACACTAGTCACGCACATTCAAAACTGCTGTGAAAAATCTGGACCTTCTGCAGTCAGTGGCACAACTCCCACTGACTTCCATGGGGCCAAAATTCCACCCAGCTCCTAGGAGAACATTAAATTGGCCACATTATGCATCTCATTTAATGGACTACATTAGCAGGCATGATTTATTAAGATTCACATTCAAGAAAGAAATCAATTGCATTGTGGAAAGTATTTAAATTAATGTATCTGTTACAGCATACGTCTAAATTAAGGTAGCATTCAAAATCTTACTTTTGGTACTGCCTGGCATCTTGCTTTCCCAAAGTATTGCAGTAAGGGAATTTTGAACTTGATTTCCCACTTTTCCCACAGCAGAACAAGGGTGTCAACCTACCATATGAGTTTTATCAAAGCCACTTAAAAAAAAAGGAAAAAACCTTCAAATCAGACTATATTATGGCACAAAATATACAGAGACATGAGTAAATGATTTAGTTCTTTTTTTTCTTTTTAACTAATTCCCTGCTTATTTTTAACCCAATTACAAGTCTGCTGGCTGCCAGTAAAATTTGGATCCAAATTTTTCTGCTAACCAAGTGGAATTGTTTGGATAGTACAGTCAGAATTTCTAACATGTTAATCAGGTTTCTTTCCAACTTTTTTAATAACAAAAGTAATTGGGTACATTAAAACGACAATTCTTGAAAGTCCAAGACAAACATGACAATAAAATACCAATTTCTTTAGGAAAGATTCTAGTATAATAAAGAAACCAAGAAGATTTTATTGAAATTACTTCCAAAACCTATAAAAGTTAACAGATTATTCTACTTTCCATAAGTTTTGCTGCATCTTGGGTAGTTTTATAGGAGCACTGGAATTAAATATTCTGTTATGCGACCACTACACCTTTTAAAATGTTATGAGTATCTTGTCACTTCATTGTGGCCAGAACAGACAAACATAATTTCGTTTGCCTTCCTATACTACAAAGTTGGAAGGACTTCACTCATTTTGCTTTGCCCAGCACCTTCATTTGGCCTCAAGTACCTCAGGAAGTGAGTGGCTGACTGGTCGTGCCCTGCAGGTCAGTGCTCCCCTGTGACCCTGCCAGAGCAGTGCATGGGCTGGCCAGACACCAGCATCCTTTGTGCTACAAACAGTTGGAGAACACAGGCAGAGCACCAGGGTGACACTTCGGGTGCATTCAGGGACTCTCACAGGAGGGGATGCACAGCACAGGACTTGAGGCACTAGGGCATCCTCTCTGCCCCAAAAATGGCAGACCCTGAGCATGTGGAAAGCATGCACAGAACAACCATAAAGAATGGTATTAACTTTCAAGAGCAAATAATTGCCACCCTCAACCAGTCCCAAACTAAATATTTTCAGGTAAATCTGTTCTGAAAGGGAATAAAATCTGACCACTGCAGGCGACTGTCAGAAACTCTAAATAATGAGATTTTGTTATAGGCAATTCTTAATGCAGAACAGCAGTAGCAATGAATATGCTGGGACAATGCAAGGGTTTTTATTCTCCTTCTGTGAAAGAAAATAAATTGAGAACTTAATATATTTATTGGCTCCAAAATCAAGGAAAAATAATCACAACCACATAGTAAAATCCATGGCACAGCCAAGTTGTATAACTTCTTTTGAGTGCTTGATTAAATACTCTCCTAAAAGATGTATTTTACTTTTGCCATAAACACATCAAGAGATGCCAAATTTACCACATTTCTTGATAAATTATTCCTTTTCTCCCTGCTAAAAAGCTGCATTTTCTTTAAGGATTCATTTTATCTAAGGTCAGTTTGCAGGCATCTCATTATGCCTTTCTCATCAAGACTGGAAAATCCTCAGCAGGAGCCTTGGTGAAGAACATGTAGCATCTTTGTTATGCCTTAAGCACCCTTTCTTCAAGCCCATCTCTCAGCTTTTCCTTTGATAAGAAGTGAACATGTTTGCAGCCCATCTTTGCTTTCCAGCCCTTGTGGTCCTGCCCTTTATATCTTATTCCTCTCTTGTATATGCTCTCTTATTTGTGCTGCAAACTTCATGAACCAGGACCCTCCCAAACACACCACCAGTATACTTTGTCCGGTAAAACTCTAATGGAAACTCAGCTGTTAACCACTGAAAAATGACCTTCTGGTGTGTCTCCCCTGACCTCCAAAACGGCATGAGAACGAGAAACTTTCAGAGCAATTTCAGTACTGAGTATTGTACTGTTTTAAACCTCATTCTGTGGGCACTCGGTGCCCTGGAACTCCCCTTGAAGTATCTTGGGAGATACAGACCATCACTGGAACTAGTTATACTCCCTCCTTCTTTCCTTTTCCCAGCCATGCTTCCCATCAGCATGGTGCTGGTGAGGTTTGTCCATGAGGCTGGACCCTACCTCCTTTACCCACTTTCCTTCCATTCCCAATGGCTTAATCTGGCCACAAATATTGTGCCTCACATTGTAACTTCTTTTAAAATCTTTGGTTTTTTTCTTTTTTCACAGTGAAAAGAGAATACAGTTTATTAGTTGGATCCTTTGGGGTTTTCTCAATATTACTAGAAGAAGCCAATATTTTGCTGACTAAAGGAAATTTATAAACAGCTGATTTCTAAATTAAACAGATGGCTTATTAAAAATGAGCAGTCACTTCTTTGGCACACAAAATCAGTTTTAATTCTCTTTGTATTATAATATTACTGGTTTTGTGTACGTTAGAAGTAAGAAGAGTGACAGTTATCATAGCCCCACCATTTTAAGCAACAAATAAAAAATAAATTGTGTGGTTTTGTTGCAAATTGCAAAGATCCTGTTACCTTCACTTATATGCATGTATGCATTGGGTTTGTGGGACAAGTTTCTGATAATAAAAGGGGGGATCTCTGAAGCTGCTGTAAGCTCTCCCCATGTCCAACAGAGCCCATGCCACCTGGCTCTAAGACAGACCCACCACTGGCCAAGGCCAAGCCAATCAGAGATGGTGGTAGCACCTCTGGGATAACATTTTTAAGAAGAAAATAAAGTTATTCAGCAGAAGTAATTGCAGCCAGAGAAGAGAGGAGTGAGAACATGTGAGAGGAACAGCTCTGCAGACACCAAGGTCAGTGCAGCAGGAGGGGCAGGAGGTGTTCCAGGTGCTGGAGCAGAGATTTCCCTTCAGCCTGTGGTGCAGCCCACGGTGAAGCAGCTGTGCCCCTGCAGTCCATGTGATGGCAATTGGTGAATGATCTCTCCCTGCCCTTATCTCAGCTTCCAAACCTTTCGCTGTTTTCTGTCTCCTGTACACTTGAGGAGGGCAGTGATAGAGTGGCTTTGGTGGGCATACAGCATCCAGCCAGGGTCAAACCACCACACAGTAACAGAACTAAGTAAAAAATATCAAGCTGGTAGTGAATTAATAATCAACTGGTTTCATTTGTTGTCAGACATCCTCAAAATTGACTCAGTCTTGCTAGACAGAAAATTCACTGTAATGGACTTCTGAAGTGGCTGTTTATGCAATGGTGCCCCTTCTTCATCTAACTCAGGATTAGATCCCTCACACATGTTGTGGGTAATCTAAGTTGGCTTTTTTTTTTCAGAAAGGGAAAAAAAAATCATATATGAAACAGTCCTAACTTTGCAAGTGCAACAGTGAATAAAGACACATATCCTTGCAGTGCTGAACAAAAATCTGGAGAAATTTCTTGCACTCTTGAATCAAAACTCTTGAAGAAAAGCTTCATGAAAACTTCATATATATATACATGGACATATGTAATATTATTAGAAGACTGAAAATGTCACACTAGTCTTACTCACATGCCCGATGTTTCCTAAGAGATGAAAACAAATTAAAAGACAAGCTTGCCTATTCCACGTGCAGACTGTGGCTGTTCATGTGAACCAAACTTTTCAGCTAAATCCTGAAACTGGTGATATTTCCTTCTCTTATCAGTGTGCTGTAGGAAACAAGGAGCTTTGAATATATTTGTTTGAAACTGAAGAATATTACTCTCTGAGAATACGAATAAACCTAAAGAATATTAATACATTTATATCTAGATGAATGCTATGATAACTCATAATTTGAAATCACTATTTGGATTTTCTTCACAGATACAAAGTAATTGAGCTCTAGAATTCTGTCCAGCAGAAAAAGGGGGTCACTGCAAAACTTGTGTATACACCAACAAGCTAGCATTTTTTATGGCCAAGGATTGGCATGTTTATTGATTATCTAGTCTGTGCAGCTTCCAGAAACTTTAATCAAGGAATAACCATGGCAGAGGAAAAAGTTATCAACTTTGTCAGAAATACGTACCCATAATGGTTAGCTTCCCAGCCTTCCCAAGCTAGCGTACATTGTACTCTGCTAGAACAAAGCTGCTGACACTATTATTAGATATTGGTATATACAAGCTAAGTCTGAGGATTTCAAAAGATTTTCAAAGAAAGTCCTTTCTACAACTAGGTCTCTGTGCCTTGATGCTATGAACAATGAATTTGCAGTAATTTCATTTAGAAAGAAGCAAAGGAAAAGGTCACTTCAAACATGGGAAATTAGGCAATGTGATTCTACCAGAAATCATGTTGAAAGGATTCGTTTCTTTAAAAAAAAAAAAAAGAAGAAGAAGAGAATCTACTGTATTAATCTTGTTCCTTAGATATTTGATAGAAAAGAATGCATGAAAGAAGACCCCAGTCTCTACCAGATA
This sequence comes from Vireo altiloquus, assembly GCA_013396875.1. Lineage (NCBI taxonomy): Eukaryota > Metazoa > Chordata > Aves > Passeriformes > Vireonidae > Vireo > Vireo altiloquus. Next base: position 363,687 of record VZRF01003178.1, read on the forward strand.
CACTGCCACATCCAGGCTGTGACTCAACTGGACAAACAAAACACACATAGGCTGCATTCTTCAGTTGTTACCTCTCTTCCGTAGGATTTAACACGTTGGAAACACTGCAGCTGCTCTGTGCCACACTGAGGGAAACAGCACAGGCTCTCACTGCCGCAGGATTTAGTCCAGAATAGCTGAAGACACCATGGCTTTATCTTGCCACCTTTCCCAAGCATTAGCAGAGTAGCACAGGGAAACACAGTACCAGAAGTCCTGACACATCACAAGTTAAGTGATTAGATTTTTTGAAATGCCTTTGCCCAGCAGGACAGCAACTGAGGGCATTTTTAATATCCATGTTTTATCAGATCATCCTCTGTAACCAACAGTAGTCTTAGACACTGATGTGTGTCTGCACACCCTTTAGTAGCTGGCCTCTCCTGTGATAAAACATACTATTTTCTATCTTGTAGCTTCTCTCCACCCTAAAAGGTTGTCATTCATGCATTGGTCATACTGGGTAACATTTATCTGCAGTAACAGTGGTTTATATTTTTAAGTCTTAAATTATTAGCACTGTGGCAAGCATCTAATTGCTGTACTTGGTCTAAAACCAGAAATAATATCCAGTCTGAGCTGAATTAAAAGCCAGACAGTGACAAAACCAAGAGGATTTGTGTGCGTGACAATGCACTTGATTTATTGCTTCAGATTGCAAGCAGCGAAAGGCAGTGTCAGTACTCATTTTCAGGTGACAAAAAGATATAAAGAGGTTATTATAAGGACTCCAACAAGTCTCTACAGGTCTGATCTGGGAGAAGATAATAATGCCAGGTACTACACAGGGATGGAGCAGAAACACATGAGACTAACTGCCCTTGCAGGAGCTTCCCAGAAAGCACTTGAGGGCTTCAGCCCCCAGGAACTGTATACATCCAAAATACAGATTTTCAAAGCTTTTATCTAGTCCTGAGGCATTTCAGCTGCAAACAAATAGTAAAGTCCCCAGGGCATGCAATATTTTGCTTCTAGGTGAAAAGCTATGCTCAGAAATGAAAGCTGAGCACTGAGCTCACGTCTAATTCCCAGCAGGACTGGCACAGTAAGGTCCCTCGTCTGTCTCCATTGTTCAGCCCCACAAGGCCACATATCCTGGCAATCTGTATCCCAAACACAGCAGAGAGCACACCCTTTGGATCATTCACACAGGCTGTCAAGAGAAATGCACTCAAATCCCTGATGCTTACACAGCCCATTTCTCAGAGCAGGACCATCCAACCCCAAGATACCCAGAGGTGAGTCACTGGCAATAAAAATAAAACCTCAGCAGAGTCACATATTTCACACTTGTCTCTTTCATGCTTTCAGTGGACCACTGAACAAACACAGTTAGGGTGAGCTTCACCTTCTCTAATTTCAACTGCCTGAAAGTTAAATGCCTATTCAAGGAGATAGTGTTAACACAAGGAGAGACATTGGCAGAGAACAATCCCATGCTTCTCGGACACACACCTTAGGTCAGACAGTTCACTGTCTCGAGGAGTCTCTCTCAGGGATTTGGGATATGTCTGTTCAGCAGCACAGTGCAATCCATGGTGTCCTGTAGTCCAGGTCACGCTGTCATCAGCCCAGAGGTATCCTGGGGCTCTCCCTGCACGTGGGCTGAGGTTTTCCTGCAGTAACAGCCAGGGCATGCAGAGGGGCAGGAAGAACTCTGGGTCTACCCTCAGACGTAGTTGGATTGCAGCTGGAGTAGACATCTGAGTATGAGCAACATGGAGTGTATTGCACTACTACATATTGTAAGATAAACACAGCCTGTATTCATAGCTTAGGTGAGGACCCTTTTAGCCAGACAATTAGGAGACATAAATCCAGAATTTAATGATACATACCTTAATGATACTTTTAATGGCCCTTATGAAACAAATAACATCAGAATGAAACATGAACACACTCTCTCTCACTATATTTCAGACTGATTGGATACTAATGTCAAATACATTTTAATGCTGATTACATTTTTCTTTAATTTAATGTATTACTGTAGATTTTGTACAAATATGGGGCTGGATTTGAACCAACCGTGTCTAAAATAAATACTAATTGAAATTTCACTTAAATAAAAGAAATAAATTTTAAAATCTGGTCATATTTGGTCAAACTTTTCTCTTTTTTCTTCAACTAGTATTGATCAGGTCAGCAATTAAAAGAAGCTTCTTTCCCATTCTGTTTCATTCTTTTCTAAAGATAAGGTCTTAACTGTAACTTAATAAGGTTACTTTTCAGAACAGTGATATAAAATTATGCTTGAACTAGAAGTAAGCACAAGCTGCCTTCAAATACATACCATAGTATAACGTGGCAGTATTTAAAATTACAGTGTTGAGATACCTTTAATAGCACTTTGTTTGCCACAATTAAGGCTACCCCATTGCTTTGGGGAATCTGCACAAAAGGAATGGTATGGTATTTTGGATATTATATTTTTATTGAGCATATAGGCGGACTAGATTAAGACCAGGCTATTAACCAAGTTCACTTATTCCCAGGTTGTCACAGGTTTCTTTTGATTAGTCTCAAGTTTCTGCAGGATTTATGAGCTTAGGCATGGAGCTACCTGCATAACATGGAGTAGATGAGAGAGGAGACAAGCACCATCAAAAAGCATTATTTCCACTTAAAAATTCTTGCTGAAGAAAATGCTGCTGGAATAGGTACATTGCTGCAAAACATGTATTTAACTAACCTGCTTCATTTTATAAGCATGTAAGATAAAACTAATGGATGCCTGACATACAACTAACATTGAAATATAGGCTGAAAAACAGCCTATTGCAAGTAAATAAAAAAATCTTCTCCTGAAACTGTCTTCTGTGATAAAAATTTATCTTAGTAAAACAAGTTAGGACTTTTGTAGCCTCTTAGAGAGCTGAACTATTTGGGGAACTCCCTAATCCAGCCAATTTCATAGGTACAGTGAGCTCTTGATCTCAGATAACCTCCCTGTCAGTGTCATCAAAACACTTTCCTAGCAGACTTTTACTTAACAGAACCTGTAGGAATTTCATACCAGGTTAGTTAAGAGAATGAGTTTTTCAGTTACTACCAAAGTTTGCCTTTTGAGAAAAATTTGGCTTCAGTGGGAGACTCTCTTCCTTATTTCTGCCCTTTTCTTGATTACTTGGGGGGGGCTAGTGACACCTTTGGGCTGCATGGTCTCCTCCACAGATGCCTGGCTATTAATGAAGAGAGTTCCCATCAGCCTTGAGGAAAAAAAATAAAAGAAAAAGAATCATTTTGACAAAGTGCCTAGCAAATTCAGTCAGAAGTGGTGGTTGTAGCTGGAATGTGGAAATCCTGGACAAATGCAAATGTCTGCTGCGTGGATTGACTTTACAGTGTCTACATGTCTTCACAGAGAGCTCAACAATTTTTGGCTTTGTTGCTAATATCCACCATCTTTGCTGGACATTCTGCACACATACCTGGATCACAGTGTGACTGTGCTCGATACATAGGTGTAAAACCTCTCTTAACAATAGTCATTGTGTGCATACTACATGGCATATACACACACAGCCTTGCCCAGGAGAAATAGAGAAGCCCAGTTTCTATGGAACTGAGCCCCTTAGAAAATACGGACTTTATAAAAATCAGATAGGAAGACAATTGGTTCTAGGGCATAAGAAAATAAAGAAAACAGGTTTATCTGCTGCCATTACAGCTTTAAATAACATATTCTCTTCCAGGGATGCAACCAGGAAAGAGTGCTGTGGGCCAGCACTGGGATTGTCACCATTATCAGTTCATCTCTTAGAACTTTTGTCTGGCAGATGCTCTATGAAAAAGTATAGTTTTGTACCATCGACCTCCAGCACATGCTGCTGTGGGTTCACTGGAGTGGTTCTGATTTACTGTGTCTGGCCAGTGAACAGTACACTGAGCCAGGCAAGCCAGGCGAGAAGCAGGACAGACAGGAACCTGGTGAGGCAGATCATTCTCAACAATAGTCTCTAATGCAGAATGAAGTGGCAGAAACAGTACATTATGGATATTATCATCATTATCTCTTGCTACCTCTAATAGGTTCTTATATCATTGTGCTCATTTTTATAGCTTGCTGGCTCAGAACCGACATTCTTCGTAATTCACTGAAAGAAATGCTTGATTTCAGTTCGCCTTGTTCTAACCATCCACAGAATGGATGAAATAGGGATGTGACTGTTGGAGTAGATCATCCCTTTCTTGCATAATTCAAACTAAGACACTTCTAAAGTGTGGTATTGTTTATACACAAAGGGATAAAGGAACATTCCTTTTACATTTCTTTTGGGCTTGCTTTTTTTTTTCATTTATTTCTGTTGATGAAAAAGAACACAAAAAGGAGAAAACTAGGCAAAGCACCATCCTCATGAAGCTGTAAGGAGGGATTCAGCAGGAAAAAAATCTGTGAAGACTATGTAAAATGGTTACACAAATTCCTGAACTACTATCTGTAGGGTTTTCCCAGAAGATAACTGATAGTCTGCCTATTTCAAACTGCCTTAGGATGTGAAACAGAATGATAACTCATTATAGAAATGTCATAAATTGTTCCAGCATTTTTATCATCTGAATATGAAAGCTCTTCTATGAGAAGGCTAACAACAGGTTAGCCATCTGTGTTATGATAGAAACTCCTCTGGAAAACAAAATAATTTAAAATCATCACTATCCTGCGGGAGTGCCAAGAGCCTGCATGGGGGCAGCTCTGGGGAGCAGGTAATGCATGCTACTTTCTACCTCCTTCTTTAGCAGTTTATTGTTTTCCCTATGTATCTGCTGACACAAGCAGAGCCCTGGGTTTCTGCATGATCTGCAGGGGTTCACACTCCAAGGGAAAGCAGGCAGATCCCAGCTTGGGGGCAGAGGGAATGGAGAGGAAGGGGTGTCGTAGAGCATGGGTGAGGGAAAGCAGAAGCACTGGGGTTGCAGAGTGGGAGTCAGGCTGGAAGGAACATAAGAGCAGAAAGGCATGAGTGTAGGGTCTTGGTGGAGGAAAGCCAAGTCTGGAAACCTGGAGCAAACTTTGGAGCTCACTGGAGAAATAGGATTCTGCACAAAGTGTCTGAGTGGCAGGAGGTCTGAGATGAAAGAGAAGGAATCTGCTAAGCATACAGGAGAAAGCAGGGATACTGCCACCAGCAACACTCCACCATGCAAAATAAAACAAAATTTAGCTACTGAGTGTCATTACTGAATGAGGCAGTTTCAGGTGTCACGACCACTGATGTCTCACATTGTTTAGTCCTTATTAACCTGTCCACACTTATTTCTTTTCATACCCCAATCACATTTTCTGAGCATTCTGTTGGACCTCTCCTTATTATACTCAATAAATATTCTTCAAAATGATTATTTGATCTGTTGTGGGAAAAGGAACAACTCACTGAGGAATGGAGGTGAATTTTCTGTCTCGCTCTGTATTCTTTTCTAGACTGTGCATTACCCTCATATTCTCTTTTTTTTTTAAGTACAGTCAATTCCTTACAGTCTCTCTTCCTTAGAAATGTTTCTTATGCTGTTTATTACTGACAGTGCCCTTTGCTATGTCCCTCTGGTCTTGCTTTACAGCTGGGCTGGGCCAGTACTGTTCCAGCTGAGGTCCTGGGTGACATGGCAGACAGTAGTCATACATCCCCTGAAATACCACATACAGATACAGGTATATGTGTTCAGTGTTTGGTTTTGGTAGGAGGTTACACATCATGTCTGCATTTAATTATGCCTCTTAGATAAGTACAAAGACTTCTACTTGAGGAGGAAGATGGTAGGCTTGGGATTATTCTCCTTTGCTGTGGGTGCTTGGTCTAATCTTAGACAGGCTGCCAAGAAACCTCTATTCCCAACACAGTCAACATAACCTTTATCTATAGGAAATTCTGTTTTGCTAGAGACATAGAAACGTTGAGCACAGTCCTTATCACAAAGCTTTTGTTAGCACCATGTGTAAACTGAACCCCAGCCATCAGAGGTCAGAAGCATGAGCTCCAAAGCCCTGAATTTTAGTCAGTCATCTGCAGGTTGGTTTGGGGAAGAGAAAAGATATTATGTTGTGCGGGTTCATGTTGTTTTCTGCAATGTGCTGGAATGGTCAGAGTGCCAACCTTTTCCACACTTTCTATATATTTATCAGAGATAACATCCTGCTACCCAGTGCTTCTTTTATTCTGGGGCTTCTGCATGCAAATGAAACAAACAGCAGCAAGGAAGCACAGATATATCTGCCAAATACTGTTTTCTTCTTCAAGTCCTGGAAAAGTTGTATTTGATGAACAAATATAGATGTGCTTATTCCTTTAAGACCATTTATTTCATGTGAGAGCTGTAAGTTTACATAAGAATGTATTTAAGATCTGGAGTAGACTTTTTTTCCTGCACATTTTGCAAAAAGAGGCAGTCAAAACCTCACATTTTGCCTTTCAGTTCTCCCTATTAAAGTGGATGTTAAAAATTTGATTTTGTGTCTTGAAACTGTTACTGACAATACATTAAGGCCACACATTGCTCATGAATAGCACAAAACCAGTAGAAGCACATTTTTAAACTGGTGGCTTCTCACACCACCAGATTCTCTTCTAAAACTGGAATGAACTTCTGATGATGAAAGGGAGGCACTTAGGCAGTTGCTAGACAAGAGCTCACACCTGTACAAAGCAGTGGACCTGCGCCCATAGATTTCTTCCAGATGCCAGTAAATGCACCAGTCCATGTGCATTTTTCTTGGAGTTACTGATATACTATTTTTCATAAATAAAAATATCTGTGAATCCTGTCTGTAAATCAATCAGCTATAATTTTCAGCCTCAATAGTGGTACAATGTGATAGATAAAATACGCTGCCAGTACAATTTCTTGATCACAGCTGACTGTCTTGGACAATGCTGTGAGGAATAAGAAAACAAAGCGTTCCTATTTTATAGTAACGCCATGGTTCTTTAATGACAGTGAAGATTGTTGCTGAGAATCCTCTTTATAACACTGACTTCATACAGCTCTATCTTAGGATATGTTTTTCAAGTCATAATTATCTAATCATGCATTCATTCAACATGAACTTTGTCTTCACATGAAGAGATATAATATTATACAGTTTAAAATAAAACACTGAACTGCAACCATGTACTTTTGCTTGCAATGCCAGAATACACAGTCATGCTAGCTTTTCAGAGGAAGCACAAATTAAAAATGCATATTATTAAACGCATTTCATGTGAAAAAATGAAATGTTTCCCCACTTGACTAAGCTAAAGAATTAATTTAATATATTAAAATAAAACTACATAAATTACAACAAAGAAAATATTGGCAGAGTACCAAATTCAGATTATTATTACCTGCTGTCCTATGGAGATTGTCTAAAAATGAAGTATTCTATATTCTTGTTTTTATACTTCAACTCACCATCCACCCCACTCATGGTTAGAAATCACATTTAGTTTAAGAAAGATTTACTGAGGTGGCAGATAGAGTTCACACAAGCCTATGGGTGAGCTGTAATGAAGAGCTGTTAAATCTTAGGAGCAACACTGCGCATTACAACCTCTGCATCACACAGCCCAGTGCCGAGACTGCAGGGATGCTGCAGGGTGAGAGCGCACCAAAGGTACAGCCCTGTTGAAAAGCCCTTCACAGTACTCCACTAATACAAATTACAGTCAGACAGAAAAGAAAAAGATAGCATAGATTACCCTGTGCCACATTAACAAAATGTCCTACAGCTGTGGTTTTTTTAAAGGGTAAGCAGAATCTGAAATCTGTCGTGCTTTTAAAAGATGAGAAAGGGCTACGGCATCTGCACACGTATAGCAGGTAGCTAATTTCAGTCCTTTTCTCTGCATAAATTTGGGAAAAACTAACATAAATATTAATAGCAGAATCCCCATTTTGGAAGCTTTTTCCACCAGAAGGAAGTGTGTAATGACACTACCTCATGGACACTAAATGCACACACGACGTGAAGAAGCTAGAGAAAATAGTTCAAGTAATAGGAAAGCACACTGAGTTTAGCAGTTGTTTTCCTGACTCTGGATCCCATTCAATCCATTAAGTAGGGGCATAAACAGTTAAATATCAGCACCTTCTGAAGCCTCAGGTGCTCCGCTTGCTCAGGGGTGACCCAGAACAAGCTATCTAGCCAATGGCCATTTACGCCTTCCTCCTGATCTGCTTACTGAAATGTTTCTCCCCACTGATAAAGGCAGTTAAGCATGATTTTCCATGCACCTGCTTTGGGGACTTGCACAGCTCTGTAACCAGTTCAGCTACTCAGGGGGAAGGCTATAAGAAACATGGGTTTCATTGTTTACATTTTTAAGCATTCATTGGGGTCAGGTGAGATCAGATCTCATCCTAAGAGAGTATAAGACTGAACAATGGCGAGGCTGAACAAAACATGAGTATTTAGGAAGAACAGACTTTGTCCTTACAAAGAGGAAATGATAGAGACAGAAACTGCTTTCTGCTGGAAAAAAAATGCACTGCATATGCAAAGCTGGAGGATGCCTAAGGGAGAAGACAAAGTTGATATCAGTGTGAGTGGCATCTTGGGGAAAACCCCAGCTGACAGAAGGAGGCTACATAGAGGGAAGAGTGCTGGGAACTACTAGACGACTGACTGGCACATATGTGCTTTCTGGTGATTAAAATAAGCCATTTAAAAACAGACCTGCCTGAAAAGCAAAAAAGTAAATTACATTATACTGGATGGAACAGCTACCAGATGGTCCAGTTACCAGCAGCTACTAGATTTTGTTTTTGTTTTTTTAAATACACACATGCACTCACACGAGCAAATGCTCATGGGCCAAACTGGACTGTAAAAGCCATCTGGCACTGCCTGTGTAAGTTTACTACACTGTGAAGCCTCATTCTCTGTGACATTATTTGTGGTTAGAAGACTAATTCCAGTTTCAGCCAGGCAACTAGGCTGCAATCTGGAGCACAAAAATCAGAGGGCAACAGAAACAAAGAGGGAGCCATAGGATGGGTTTTCAGCTGTGAAGAAGCAACTTCCAAAAGGAAAATTAACTTCATTTTCTCAGTTCCTAAAATGAGTAATGGGTGGTAAAGAGAAAATTTCCTCCATTCTTTGCTATAAATTAAATACTGTAAAACCCACGTGCACCCCTTTACACATGGCAGAGCTCCAAAATTCTTTTCTAAATAGGATTTGAATTTTTTACAGGCACCTGCTGCTTTCTTCTGTCTTCTCCAACTCCTGACCATTAGGACATCACAGTATTAGATGAGTTTCTATTCTCTATTCACTCATCTATACTTCCAGTTTGATTCCACTTCCCTCCTCTGGCACATTAAGGGGTCTGTGATCAACTCCAGGTGTATCCTAAAAATAAAGAAGTATCTGCCACCATGCACAAATGATATTTGATATGTCATCACAAAGCATTTATAAAATAGTCTTATAGCACTCATCATATTAACATCTCCTGTGCACCTTTTTCCTAACTTTTAAGGAAGGTGTTTAACAATGAGCATTCCTAAAGAATTTTATTCTAGTAGTAACTAGGAATCATTTAAAAAAAAATCAAGGCAATAAACAAAGTTAAACATCTACCTATCATTGCAATAAAGACAATGTCCTTGCCCTGAGATCTAATCTAGCAAATAACTCAGTACACTCAGAATTCAGCTTAGTTTCATTAAATATCCTCATTGGCTATAATGATTTTTTTGTTGTAAAGAATGAAAAAGAAATAAAATGCAACAAACAAATTTCAGATCTACAAATATGCACCAACAATCAGTATAGAGCTAGGTTTCTACCATAGTAAAAACTACATCTGCATCATATGTGTTAGAGGTACCTGTTCCTTCCCAGCTGAGGATGTAACACTAGTGCTTAAATACTGGTGCTAGACCAACGTCCAGAGGCCAAACTGAGGTTTAACACATGGTACAAACACAGCCCAAAGTAAATGCTTGGCCCATATTTACCTCCTGGTCCCCAAAATTCACTCACAAAACTTTGAATTGTGTGAACATGGACTATCTCTGATCTTCATAGCATCCTGACAAAGCTTAAAGCACTGCAACCAATGGCCAAACTACTAACATTGCCATATGACCCACCTGTGAGGGCAGGGAGGCTCAGGTTTATTGAATTCATCTCCATAGACTTGTCCTTGCTCTACTTCACAAAGAAAATTCAAGTAACCTAAGTTGTGGCTCAGCACATTTACACAGGCACTGGATGTAGTTCAGTTTGTTTTCAATATTCTGAGATGGCAGTTTAGAATTCTGAATCAGGAGGTTATAAAATGTATGAGTCTTCAATCCAGCAAGAAAGATGCTTATGAAGGAGATAGTGGAAGCTTCAAACTCCCCCTGTAAGGCTACTAACTCTGTAACCAATTCAACCCAAACTGCTCCTAGAAGAATATAAAGTCAGATAAAATGTTATAAAAGGCCAATTATCACTATATAATTCATCCTTAAATTAATTCAAGTTACAGACAATGCTCTGGTCACAAAAGATGACACCTGTAATGCTTCTTAGCCATTTTCTCTACAGAAACACTCTAGAAAAGTAAAGCAAATAACTAATGTGAAAGCTAGGATAGCTCACTGGGATTTCCATAATCCCCTTTCCTCTCCTTCCCATCTTAAAAGCATTGTTTCCATGCTTGAAAACATCTGCAGAGGAGGCTGATACACAGAGCTTCAACCCAATTCTCTCCAGAGGTCAGGGTGGGCTCAGTCCCACCTCTGATTATTATCTATATTTTAGAATTGAGATATCAGCTACATATTTCAGACTAACTTTAAAAAGCAGAAATACCAATATTTTGATTATAGTAATTTGATTATAATCAGGCTGAAGGTATTTCATTTTAGAGCAGTGGAAATACTAAGCTTTCATTATGATAATTCTGTGGAATTTAGAGAGAGATACACTCCCCAAGGACCTGTGTATCTCTTAATCAAATGTTAGAGCAGGCCTCTAACAACTGAAACACACAAAGTCTTCACATGTGTTTATGATGCCTGTAATGGAACTTCACTGGTGGAGGATAGTTCTTCAAAACTTCTTGTCATAGGACCAGAAGATGACAAACATATTTCTTTGCTTGAATTCCTGAGAAGCTGTATACAAAAATGTTAATGAGTCAGACTGGAATTTCTCAGCCCTTTTCCCAGTCCCACCACAAACAAAAAAATGGGTTGGAGGTCTCACTTCTTCAACTTGTAATAAGCCTTCTAGTTAAAAACAGTTGCATTTTAAAAACACACTTTGCAGCAGATTTGGTGTATTTTAATGATTTCTGGTTCATTTGTGCTCATTTTCTGATCACACAAACTAAGAGACATTCCTTTGGATTTTTAAGTTTTTGACAAAACTAATCCTTGGGGTGCACTGATGGACACAAATAACTGGTAAGCCCTACCAAAAGATGAAACCTGGGCACCTTTCCCCAAGGAGGACATAATCAGATGTGCCATAGCACAGAATGCTCTGTTCAGTGGTCATGGAATCCCTGGTTACTGGATATGCAACCTCCTATTTACAAGCAAGAGCTCCCACTAAAAGAAAAAAAATATATACATCCACAGTTACTCTACCTTTCTGCAGGCATCTGTCTTGTCTTTTCTACTTGGAGTTACAGGCATAATATGGAGGGAAAAGAAAGAGTTAAAAGAAAAACAGCCTAATCTCCACTCACACATTCGTCAACTTCCCCAAAATAGCTGCAGAATTTAAGCATAATATGTCATTTTCCTCCCTGACAGGTTAATCTGTTTATTATTCATCCATTTAATGAAAATACCATGTCTCCATGCTAAGAACAAAACAAAAGATTCAACAACACCGGTTGTCTTTAAATCATATTAATAATCTTGCACAATTTGATTTGGCTTTTTTTCTGAGCTTCATTTTTAACTCCAAGTTAGAATCAGGAAACCTATTTCTTCAGATTTCATATTGCTGCCTCTAGCCACATTTATGGAATGTTTTCTGCAAAATTATCAGCATTTCATTACCTGATTCTGCAACCGCCATGTATCTACTGTGAAAAGGTCACCCAAAAGTTAATGAACCTCATGCTTAGCCAAGCTGCTCTTCTCCAGTGGGACAGAAATTTTCATGAAATTCTGCAAGGCTCATCTTGCAAAGTTTCCTGAATATGGTCTAAAAGAAGAATAGTTAGTAAGTCATGGAGCAAATCTCTCTCCTTTTCACAGGCAACTGGCTCCATTAAGTTTTCTGCAAAAACTTGGGGCTTGAGTTCTCAATGGCATTACTTCTAAAGAGAAACTACAGCAGTGTTTTGAACCCGTCACAGAACTATTATGACCATGTAGCCATACAGAACAATCATATTCCTTTTCATGATTTAATTCTTCTGGCGGATTCACTGTCTTTCCTGGAAGCACCTCTTTTAATACACCAACATGTGGGTTTTTTACAGAATAATTATATATTAGAAAACTGGATTAATGATCTATTCAGGTAGTATGCCTAGGTCTTTCTCTCCCTCGAGCATTTCTTCATGATAACTACTTCAGGTACAGTAGAATTGAATAATATTTCATTTTGAACTAATGAATGTCATTTCCTTTTACTCCAGTCCTCATTTCCATCCTATATCCCAGCCTTTTCCTGTATGAGTAGTGTTGCCCAACTCCAGCCAACCAGCATTGTTCCCTATGTTTCAAAAAAAGTATTAATGAAGGGAAGATACAGGAATGGCCCCATGAACAATATTTGATTTGATTTCTCTGGTACTTTCTCCAGCACTGATGACTGTTGCCATGGTCTCTGCCTTCCAGTTCCTTCAGGTAGCCTCTACTCCAGCAGCTTTCACTTCAAGACCATACCGAAAGTTTGCTATTATCACAGGGTGACATGAAAGAAGCCCAGCACAATCTGACGTTTGTGAGCCTCTTTTATTACATCTCACTTGTCTTTCTTAGGTCCCAATACAACACAACACTCTGAAACATCTCTGTGGAGCCTGACACTGTCTCAAAAGGGAATCACTGCTGTGACTTAGATTTTGAATCCTATCTGCTGCTTAGACAGAATTTGTGCCTGAATATGATAATGATGACATTATTATTTTATTTAATTTTTTGAAGAAAATTTCTTGTACCGAGGATGACATTTGAAAGGAAAATACAAAATTCAGAAGAAAAAAAAGGGTAAAAGTCAAGGGCAGTTGTTATGGGGTAGTTCTGCTTTGTATTACAGGCAAATTGCTCCAGTAAGACGGATGTTTTGTCTTTTTACTCTCAGAGAAAATTATTGCAGCATTAAATGTCTGTAAGCAACTACAAATAGAACAAGACTTGAGTTTAAGGATTGTTAATTCAACTGAATGCAAATTTGCAAATGCAAATTCTGCTAGACTCTGGATTTCATTCACTGATAACCAGACTTCCTAGTTCAAGTTTGAACTGCATCAGCCACTCAGTTCAAACAATGTCATTTGCAAAAGACACTATGTTGTCTAATGCTTTCAGCTCACAATTAGGAGCTGGTGTTTCCCAACTAGATGAGGTTATGGAATTGAACAAAAGGTATGTTCTGATAAAAAGCCAGATTAGCAACAAGGGAAAAATTTAATAGGACTAGATAGATAGATTTTTTTTTTTTTTAAGGGGGGAGGAGGGGGAAAGACAAATTTTGTAAAAGCTGTAAAAGCTTCTGGTAACCACTAGAAAAAGACTAGGCAAACCCAGAATATCTACAGGTCAAAAATTCTACGGTGTGTTTGATTGGCCCAGAGATGGTAACCTTGTCTCATGTATGTCCTGTCAGTGCACCTCCCAGTTATTGGTTATTTTTTGATCTGATTAAAAAAAAAAAAATAAAAGGCTTTCTGTATCTTTTCTTTGAAATGTCCAGATTTCAGCCTAGTACAAAACAAGAAAGGAATGTGGAGTGGAAAAATGGTTCATTCTCCAGCTGCATTACCAAATCCCGATCTCAGCCCTCATGGAGGTCTCCCTGGGGCTTCAGCCAGGGTCACCTACTTCATGGTTTTCCCAACAGTAATATGAGATAACAGCTCACAGAACAACTGAAGGTTAAGTGCTCTCTGAAGCACAACTTGGAAATGACTAGCACTTGCAGACATCTTAGGGCCAGGACTTGTAGAAGCACAGCAAGGCTTGGCCGGGTTCAAGGCTTGAGGCGTTGCAGAGGTCTATATGCATGACTGCAACAACTCAGGCTGGAAGGGACCTCCAGCAGGGTCCAGGCCAACCTCCTTATGAAAGCTGGGTCAGCTGTGAGATCAGACCAAGTTGCTCAGGGATTTAGCTACTTGAGCCTTGAAAACCTCTGAAGATGGAGACTGTAGAACCTCTCTAGCCAAAATGCGTATTTAAAACATCTGTTGTTCAAGTGCTGCCTCAGAACAGCAGTTATGCCAGGGCTGAATATCCCACTGGTTTTAACTCAGCAACCCTTCCTACTTATCTGCCTTGACAGGAGTCGTCACCATGGCATCCAAGCACCTGAAACAACTACCTAAGGAACAATAGGGATATTGCAAGGCAGCTTCCAGCACAGTTATGAGAACTGTTATAAGACAGTTATAAGACAATACCCAGTGCATTCGTAGGCTGCCAAGGGCTAACAGGATGCTCTTCATTCTCTCTAAATGTGGGTGACCCCACTTCCACATGAAACCTCCAGCTGCCTGCCTGTGGTGAAAGCCAGCAGTGCTTCCCAAGCTGCCAGCATCTGCTCGATCATCGTCACAAGTAGCACAGAGATACACCCAAGTGTTGATGGAGCACAGAGGCAGGTCATAAACAAAGCAGGTAAAGTCCTTATAAAAGCAACTCTCTTTGAGAAGTTACACTAGAAAATGTAATGACCTGCACTTTTTTCTTTATCTGCTGCTGTAACTACAAACTCCACAAAGCTCTCACTGTACATCTTTAACTGAACAAAAATAATGTTTCATACTCTGCTTTTGACTAGCATACAGAACCAATCTGTGCAGGTTCATTTGTTCAGGTGGACTGCACGCCCTCAGTATAATTTTTTAATTTAATTGTAACTTAATTTCCTAATAACCCTCATCAAATTTTCTCAAGCTGTCAGAATACAGACTGTATTTAAATAGCAAATTGTACGTATTAATAGTCCAGAGCAAATGGCAGTTAAACAATGAAAAACCTATTTTTTCTTGACACTGCCAGTAGACAAGCAATCATGGCATTTCAGCTTGCTTGTGTATCTCAGACAGAAAGGCTAAGATCAAAATACCTGTTGTGAAAAGACTTAAACATATGTCTCTCCCAATTTCAAAGAGAAATTCAAATATCCCACAAAGCTTAGGCAAAAAAAAAAATCAGTATTCATTCACTTCATATGAAACTATGACTGCTGTACAATTTGGTATGCAAAGGAGGTCTCAGAATGGGGCAGGGAAAGGGAATGTCAGTAATGAAAAAATCTTAGAGCTGCTTTGCAACACTGCACTTACACAGCAGAGAGCTCAAGGACTTGCTGACCTTGGGTACAGTTACTGGCCAATTGTTCCACAAGGAAAGGACATTAGATTGCTCGGACTTAATAAGTGAGGCAAACACTTAACAACAGGTATGGAAAATACCTGGGGTTTTTTTCTCATTCCATTACCTGTTTACAAGATTAATTTAAAATATTAATAAGTAACATTAAGTCTGGATGTTTGAACATGAAGTTTATGAGGTCTGAGTCCTGGCATATTAATTAACATCTGCGGTTCACAGTAAAAGATATGATACACACAACTCAATTTATATGGCTGAGTTTTGAGTTGTGGGAGTTTCTGTCTGTAATTGAGAGCTGGGAATGGGAAAGGAAGAACTATGACTTAAAAAGCAATAGGCTTTCTAAGTTCTGCTTTCAGAAATACTTTGATGACTAAGTAAGCGTTCAAATGTTAAGAGAGATTTGGAATGAGATCTCGCCCAGCTGCCAGTCAGAACACACGACGCAGAGCAGACGCAGCTCTTTGAACACAGAGTTGGTGCTGAGGGGGCATAACTTTTCCAAAGTTCGGACAGAAAGTAGATATTGCCACCTCCTGGCCAAACCCAGGGCAGCGCCAGGGACTCGCAGAGACATCCAGGCTCGGTCGAAGTTATGTATGGGGACTTTATAAACGCCTCAACCACAGAGGCAAGCTCCAAACTGGAGCTCTTAAATACCGAAGCTAATCGCTGCTGGATAATCTGGAGGAAATCAAACTACATCACAGTACTGCCTCATACTTTACCGGGGAGACCAGGCATCATTACATTATGCTGCTAATTCCTTTCCATACCAGCAAGAGAGAATAAATACTCAAGGAAATACTTGCTTTGTTTTCTTACTGAAACACAACAGTCTATTCTGACAAGACATGAATTCTATACACTACTAGAAACACATAAAAATATAAAACCTAAGATATAAATTTTGGTATTCTCTTTTTTCTTTTCTTTTCTTTTTTTTCTTTTTTTTTTTTTTCCCTGATTTTGGATTTTTTCACTCAGAGTTGAACTGAAAGCAAAATGTCACATTTTTCCAGCCTGAAAACTCAGCCTGATATGCTCAGGGGCAATTGCAAGAGGCCCCTGGACACTGGACCTGGGCCATATGAGTTTGCCTGGCTCTGAGAACATAGTCAAACCACAAAAAAAATTAGAGCTTGTCTGGAAAGAGATTACTTTCGTATGGTCCCAAAAGATTTTGCACGGACTAGTACCATGTCATCAGCACCCAACCTCTGCATTAAACCATGCTGCAGGAACTATGCTGAACTCCCAACTGTCCTAAGGAGTCCCTCCCTTTCTCCCACAACTCAGGAGCAGCTGGAGAGCAGCCTTGCAGGAAGGGTCTGGGGGTGCCAACAGCATCTCAGTGTGACCCAGCAGTGGCCATGGAAGCACCAAGGGCAAACCCCATCCTGGGGTGCATCAAACACAGCACAACCAGCTGGTCAGAGCAGGTGACTGTCCTGTTGTGCTCAGGGCCGGGGTGGCCTCACCTGGAGTGCTGCTGGCTGTGCTGGGCCCACAGTTTAGGAAGGGTGTTCAAGTCTCTGAATGCACCTAGAGGAGGGTAACAAAGCTGTTGAAAAGGCCAGAAGGAATGTCCTGTGAGGAGCAGCTGAGGACTCTGGACTTGTCTAGTTTGGAGAAAAGGACACTGAGGGGTGACCTCACTGCTTTCTGCAGCTTCCTGAGGAGGGGAGATGGAAAAAGAGATGCTGATCTCTTCTCACTGGCATCTAGTGACAGGACTTGTGGGAACGGCTCAAAGCTGCGCCAGGCGAAGTTCAGACTGGACATTAGCAAGCATTTCTTTACCAAGAGGGTGGCCAAATGCTGGAACAGACTTCCAAAGTGGTGGTCAATGCTAGAAGCCTGTCAGGGTTTAAATGGCCTTTGGACAGTGCCCTAAACATGCTTAAACTTTTGTTCAGCTCTGAACTGGTAAGACAGTTGGACAACAGGGTTTTTGTTGGTCCCTTCCAACTGTAATATTCTATTCTATTCAAAACTGTATGTTAAGCAAAACCAGGAGTTCCCAAACTGTCAGAAAATAACTTATTGTGAAAAAAATATTGCTACAATAATGCTCAAAGTAGAAAGAACTTTTCTTCGCTGCAGGCACAAGTGTATATATTGAACCTACTGGTCTCTCACTGCTAACTTGTATTCATGACTTTTTAGTAAGTTACTTATTTTGTACAGGTACCTATTGGCCATTCATTCAACTACTCTCTTGCTTCCTCCTGCCCTCCCTCCTAGCCAACAGACTTATCACCCACTAAAGAAGCTGCTGATGTTTGTCTCTTTGCAGCAAGTGGCACACAAATCCCAAACTGGCTATTATGTGCTGTTGATGAGGGCCTAAGAATTCTGCTCACTTCAGACTCTTGCCAAAATGTGGAAGTCACACACCACCTCACAAACAGAGTGATTTGTTGTGAAGGTGAATTTGGGGCTGAGGAAGGTTGGATGACCTCAGTGGATTACTGCCTATCTATTCTTATAGAGAATGTGGGAACACTTTCCTCAACAACAAATTTAAGCTTTCTGGATATTGGAGGGAATGAGCCCCTTTGTAGAAACACTAGAGAGCTTCTTTCACTAAAGACAAGGTTCAAATATACACTGCTAATGAGTTACAGAGGTGTCCTCAATGGAAGACTTTGACACAGTATCTTGGAGAAGACACAAGGAGAAAAACCATAAGAGAACTGTCATCCTGGGAAAAAAATGTGGAGACCGTCGTTACAGACTGGAAGAAACAGAATGGTCCTTGTTTGGGAAATAAAGATACTAGATTGAAAAAAAAAAAAATTAACAGAACCAAGCCTATACATCAGCAGAAGAAATAAATACTGGCAATAAATAGACCTGCAAATACTCTTGATATAGACAGTAGTATGCCTGAACTGTTTAAAGTTTGTTACTTCATGTCAAACTGCAGGAACTGTGAAAAGAGGGTTAAATTAGAAAGCACAAGGAAATAAACAATTGGAAAGTTTTAATGAGTTTTACAGTCCTTTAAAAAACATGAAAGACCTCTGGAGATTTACAAACGAACAAAGGCAAGATAGAAAAGGAAATCAGGTGCATGGTAGCAGAGATAAGAGCAGCATGCAGCCAAATAGCAAATACTTAACAAAAATTTTCACCTCATTATGTTTAAACCTCGAAGAGAAACTTTGCTCTTTTACACAATCACAATATGAAGGCTAAAAGTAAAATTGTGCTTTGAGACTTTAAACAGATCATGACTCCCTGGCAATTTTAATTAGCATTCCTCTGTTTATACAAATGTGTCTTTGGGGAGCTGGTATGAAGAATAGAATAAGCCTAGATGAATATATGGAATAATTTTGGTATCCATAACTCAAGCTTCCTTTGTCTGCCTGAGAGCAAAAGGACCCAAAAATGCATAAAATTAATATTTTTAAATTACCAAAATCCCTGTTCATTTAATACACGATTTGCATTTTCCTAGCTTGCTCATATGCTAGTGCAAATAGCCATCTTAAATAGCATCGCAAGTACACAGAGCAGTATCTCAACAGAATGTAATTGAGAGAAGCAAATTCTAACTGCAGTTAAACTTGAGTTTAAAAAGATATAGAGTGGGGAAGAGAAAGAAAATGGAGACAGGGAGGGAAGGAGGGAAGGAGGGAAGGAGGGAAGGAGGGAAGGAGGGAAGGAGGGAAGGAAGGAAGGANGCAAAACAAAGAAGGATTGAGAATTGAGAGCTATATCAACAGTTTAAAAATAAATATCTTTTCTGGTCTCCTCTGCCATGTGATGGAGGAAGGAAGGAAGGAAGGAAGGAAGGAAGGAAGGAAGGAAGGAAGGATTGTTGAAATTCTTAGCAGGCTCTCTTTGCTATTTTGTGACAGGATGAAAATCTGAGAATAGTTTTATATAGGAAACAGAAGGCCTCCCTTCCCTATTCACTCTGCCTGCTTTAAAAGCAGAGGAGTAATCTATAATATACAATCCCAGGAGAATCTAGAGATACTTTCACCTGTCCCACAGTTTTGGATTACTTGTCTAATAAATTATTTTAATCCTTCCCTCAGGCAAAGTGAGAAATTTGACATATGGTAACTCTGTCCTTCCCTCCTCTGCTATATAAAGGCAAAATCCCACTCTGATTTACATGCAGGACTCTACCACCACAAATAATGGAACTGTGTCAGGAAAAGTGAAAGCATAATCTAGTGCTATAGATGTTTTTCAGGAATGGTAGATTTCACCTTTCACTATTACCAGTCTTTACTGAGTTTTGAAAGTTCATGTATCTTTCCCCTGACTCCCTTTCTCTCTCAAGATACTTTATTGCAGGCTTGTAAAGAAAGTTCTGTTATGCTGCATAGGGTTTTAGTTTATGGGGAGTGCGTGTACATCATATTTTTTACAGTCTTGTCTCTTCAGACTCTTTTCAACAAGCAGTAAATCACAAATTTGGCTGAAACAAGCAAGTACGGAAAGATATCTTAAATAGAAAAAAAAAATCCAAATCTTGTAGGGAGACCTGTGTATTAGTTCTTTAATAAAACTCATATTAACAATCACTCAGAAATCAAAGTTGACAAAAATGCCTTCCACGCTCATGCCAGGAGAGGCACAAAACCAGGATATTTTTCCTTAGCATTCTCAATGGCTACACAGCTTCTTTTGTTCTTGCTCCTTTTTTACTTTAGAAATCAAGAAAGGAAGACTAAAGTATCCTTGTCTAATGTGGGCAATTGCTCATTCTGTCTCAGTGGAGGAAGAGTTGGAAGCTAGTTCTTTTTTCATTAATGGACAGAAGTAAATACAATCAAAACTCTGGAAAATTTCAGACTCTGTTTTCTCATAGGAGAAATCAAACAGTCCTGGGAAAGGAATTCAGACTTACGGAGAGTCAAAGAAACAAATTTTCATCTATTCTCAACACCCAGAATGAGAAAACTGTCACCACTTTAGATAATTTCCTTTGATGCCAGCAGGCTTGGCAGAACTAAAATATTTTGTTATCAGCAGTAAACACTGCAAAACATCCCACTGCATGTATCACCTGAGGGTAGCAGAGCAGTCTGAGGTCCAAGGAGAGTTGTCCTTGTTTCTCAGGTTAGACACCTGAGCTACCAACCTCCAAACCTGACACACAGGTTTT
This sequence comes from Vireo altiloquus, assembly GCA_013396875.1. Taxonomy (NCBI): domain Eukaryota; kingdom Metazoa; phylum Chordata; class Aves; order Passeriformes; family Vireonidae; genus Vireo; species Vireo altiloquus. Next base: position 384,358 of record VZRF01003178.1, read on the forward strand.
CAGCAAGCCAAAAACCACCTGGTCCACCTGCACCTTGCAGAAGTATTCCTTTCCCTCTACCAAAGCATCTACATTTCTAACTACAAAATAAATCCACTGAAGTGCAATGCTGCTCTCTTAAGAATTTGTTTTACTAAACAAGCTGTATGACACTAACAAAGCCAGTCAGGTGATGATCACTAACACACAGCAACAAGGGATAAAGTATAGAAAAGGACAGGTTTGTGATTGCCAAGGTGCAGAAGAGGCTGCACACAGTGCAGTCCTGCCCTCTCCTCTCAGAAGGGGCTGCAGCCAGGCCGGCTGGATCCAACAGCTCTGTGACAGCAGTGCTGCTTCAGCCACCCATGCTCCTTCCAGCCAGCATGTTGGAGTCTAGGAAAGCCTGGGAACTTTTCCTGCTCCTCTGGGTGTTTGTTTTACTCTCAGAGCTCCTCAGAAAAGGCTTGGCATGCGAACGAAGCTCGTGGGAGCATTTGCCCCCACTTCTGGGTGAGCTGAGAACACCAAAGAAATGAGGAGATGGTTGGTTAGTGTACCACAGAGTGTGTAGCTGTAGTCTTTAAGTTTTGTTACATATATTATATAGAGCCAACATGGAGATTCTAGGGTGTCGGCTTCTTCTTCTTCATCTTCTTCTTTCTTCTCCTTCTCTTCCTTTTTCTCTCTGACATGAGTTCCTGTGACTTGTTAATTGGTAGATAGAATTTAGTGTAGAGGAGACATGTCAATAAGGCTGTTATTTACTGGTTTTGGGAACAAAATAAGATATGTAAAGTTTTATAACTGGTTCATAATAGATATAAAAGCTACCTGCTTTGGGTAGCCATTGCCTTTCTGCCCTCATGTTCCTGGAGGTCACAGCACAGTCTGTGTCTCTGAAACTTTGATAAGAATGAAAAATAAACAGGCTTTGAAACAGCAGAAAGAAGCCTCATTTCATCTTTTCGGGACATGGGACACTGAAATAAGAAACACAGCCAGGCCAGAAGCCAGGGTCCAAAGAAGAACATCCCCCCTGACACCAGCATACCCCGAAAACAGAAAAAAAAGGCTCTTGCAAAGTTGTCTTCCTCCTTTACAGCCTCACTAGCCCCTTTTCATTGAGCACAAATGTGTTTTTACTAATCCCATTACTGATGCAAATACATGACCCTTCTCCATTTCAAGCCTTGCTAAAAGCAAATAAAAGCTAAAAACCCCAGGACATTCATGAGAATATTTTTTTAAAATGCTTTCTTCCTACTGTAGTATCAAAATTGGGATGCTTGAATGTTGGGGCTTAGTACTGGAAATACTTTTGTTAATACTTTTGCTTGACTTTCCATTCTCCTTTGGTTAAATAAATTAAATAGAAAACCCTGCATTTCTCACACTCCCTAGTGTGAGTCTCGCATTGTTTCCCCTTGTCTGACTCCTATATCAGTTCCTATTCAGAAAGCAGCTGGTCTCTGAATAGATTCAGAGCTGGTTATCTCCACATACAATATATCATAGTCGATCCAGGCTTCAATTATTTTTTTTCCCCAGGAAACAATTATTTCACTATTTGTCAGTCTTTCTCCAACCCTTGCCCCATAACTTTTGAAACGGTTGGCCAATTTTAATGAAATCTGGCAAAAACGCACAAATCTTAAAGACATTAAATTCATATCATCTTTGTGCAAATCAATAGGTGAGGAGGAAAGATTTTGAGCAATTATTATTTCTGCTGTTTCACCGAAGATTTTTTTTCCTCACCTTTTATACACTCTTCAGAACAAGTCCCAAGGGCTGCCCTTGAAGTGCAATAGTTTGGAGGTACTCCTCTGGGTAAGCAGTAAATCTCAACTTTCATTCAGACACTCCATCTGAATTTACAGTGAGACCAGGCTCATGTGGGCAACACTCTCCTCTCTGCCCCCTCGATGGAAAGACAGGAGAGGATGCCAGGCATGCTGCTGGGGTGTCCATCCAGTGGGCTCTGCAGCAGACTGGGAATTGGTGCACCCTTGACTGCACCTGAGCCACTGCCTCAATTTGCACCCATAGCTGGTGTTTCACCTGCAACACCTTCACAGCAGCCCCTTCAACACATTCCCACCTTACCAATGACCTGGCATGGCTTTCTCTTAATTGCTCAGCAGTACCAGGAACCAAGCGCAGAAGGTAGATCAACAGCAACAAAATGACCCATCTCCTTCCCTCCCTTCAACCACCTCTCCTAAAAGAATGCTGTTGCAGTGTGACTCACCATTCCTATTCCTCCAGATCTTTGGCACCCCCAACACAAGAGAACAAGACAAAAGCTTAATTTTTTTTGTTGTTATTTTCCTAAATAACAATTTAATTTTTTTCCACATAAAATACTATTTTTGCACTAGATACAATAACTCTAATTTTCACTTGAGGATTACGACCAAGGTTGTAGAAATGATGGCATGAGCAATTCTGAGCACCCTATTATTTAGCAGCAAAGTCCTGCTTTGATCTATCTCCCTGCTGACTTCAATGGAACTACACTAGGTATAAATTAAAGCAAAATTCAGTCCATCAGCTCTACTTTAAGCTTCGTGCATTCCATTTAAGCAATGCCTCCACCTTGATTTAACCTTGCTGTAGTCAGCAAAGAATCCTGATATAAAAGGTGTCATGCTTTTGTGTATCCACTCACTCTGCTTTCATGTTAAAGCTCTACCATTTCACTTTACCATTAAAATTACATTTAGGCAAAAGTGAAAAGGTGTAGAAAGAGTGTATAATCTCTTGTGCTCTCTCTGGAGAACAAGCTTCCATTAAGTTTTTCTCTGTCTCCCTGTACACAAATAGCAAAAACATGTATTTTCCAGTCAAAAACAAACACCAGAGTAAAAATGCTATTAAAGGGAGCACAGTAACTCATTCTAACATTTTTCACCAGAATGGAGAAATAAAGTGGTATTTCTCCAGCATGCAAGAACCTACATTTCAGAAAAGGAAAAAAAAGGGAAGAAAAAAAAGCAAAAAAAAAAAAAAAAGATACACTGAGATCATCAATCACATTAGCAGGAATTAGATGTCCAATTCCTTGGATGCCAATAACAATCCCAACAATATTGCATCCATTAGTCACTGATTGCTTGTGAAGGTAAGAAAGCCATAGCGTGCCTGTCCCTTCTCTTATTGCCATGAAAGGGAACAGCACAAACATTGCACCACCAGGCACAGCCATGGCCACGTGGATGGGCTTTCCTCTCACAGGCCAGTCAAGGCTCCATCTGCCCTTGAAGATTCCTTTCTTGGTTACAACAACAAAAAAAAACAAAACAAAACAAAACAAAACCACACTACCACCAACAACAAATCAAGTAACTCTGTATACTAAAATTACTTGCGACAGTAATCTTTTTTGCTCTCAAATGTCACCCTCTAAACAGTCTCTATGCATCTCAAAAAAAAAACTTGGGCATCCAGGAACTCAATTTCTTGGCCTTGACAGAGACATAAAATAAAAACAGGGAGAAGAGGCATAGCTGCACCTTCAAAATAATGTACTTTAAAAAGCATTATGTGCAAATTTGGTGTCACATTGAAGTTCTGAAATTGGAAAAAATAATCCTAACTTCTCAGATAAAGTTAGATCTGTAGCTTTAAATGTTCCTACCATGTTAAGGTACATAAACAAAGATGAGTCAATTTCTCTGCACATGGATAAAAATGTATTAAAAAATGCAAGTCAATGAAATGTGACTTAGAAGACGTCACAAGTTTTTCTCAAACTTTAATCAGACAATTTTCCCAGCAAATACAACCAATAGTATTAGCTACTGAACATGACAACTTTAGTATTTTTACAAAGCACTTCAGTCTATCTATTTGACTGGCCAATTTGAGGAGCCACCACATGTCCATCTCTACTGAACTTAAGCACTACTGACAACAATCATCCTCAGGTCCAGTGGGAGAACCAGGGTCTCATGGTAGCCTTGGTTTTGCCCAATGAATCTCTTTAGAAGTGACCAAAAAGTTGTAGAGGTGTCAGTGCAAGGTCATGACAGCCTACTCCAAATAAAAGCTTTTCTTTCATCACTTTATGTGTTATCTAGTCACTGGTTTTATTTCTGCACTTGCCAAAGGCTTGCCTGTGGAAAACACTTGGGACAGGCAGCCTGCCATTGAAGCAAAATACATTTGCTGTTCTACAGATAATTCAATTAAGCCACCAAGCTTCACATTTTACACAGGGTGTACTTGCTAGCCAAATAAAAAATATAAATACATGTATATACCTGTTTGAACAAATAAAAACGTGACTGACACTCTGGAAACAAACATGGTTGTGAAGCCAAAAAGAGTACTTCAAGCAAGCATTATTAAATAACAGATTATCCAAATGTTCTTACTTACATACAAAAAAAAAAAAAATACCTAAGGTTTTATTTCAAAAAAAAAAAAAAAAAAAAAAAAAAAAAAAAAAAAAAGGAGACTCTTATCCTCCATTCATGGCAGACAAAGAACATTTTATCTACTGCAACTATTCCCATGTAAGGATATGGACATCACTCCGATCACATCGCAGCTGAAGGTACAGTCTGTGCCTTGGCTACATTTCAGTCTTGCAACTACAGCATTTCATGATGCAGCTTGGCTGAAGCCACATATGCTCTTACTGATGAAGCATAAAATTTCAGCAATGCTGGCACCATTTTTCTGCTGCTCCAAAACAGAGTGGACTAGGTTGTGATTACTACTGCTGCTCCTAGGCATAATAATTTTGCCTTTTTTAGAAAAATCCCATTATAGTAAGCATCAGAAAATCTGAGGCTTTCTCTAACTAGAGACGATCATAAAAGTATACTGTTTATGCACAGGGAGAAGCAAAAATGAAATATGCATCAGGCAATGCACATTTATACAACAAATCAATTCAGCACTCACAGTTCTGGGGTTTATCATGCCATAATAAACAACATACCAATAAGCTACATACTAAAAGAAAATAAACCTCAGAGAATGGAGCCACAGCGGTAACACAGATGGTGCAAGGCACAGACATGTTACCACATATGTAGATGAAGAAGTGAGCAATTCATCTGGGACAAATCTCATGTTGATGTTGGGCAGCTTTAGAGCTTTTACTATCCAAGAATCTGCTCAGGCATTTCAGTTATTCCTGGTGAAAAGTCTTTATTTTTACTAGAATACTCAAAATGTTACTGAAGAGCTCCCCTTTCTGTGTACCCTTGCCCGTATAAGACTATGGTGGTTAAAGAGGAACATCACCCTTGTAAGCTCAATACTGACAGCAGCACTTTATTGTTGGAGAGCACATTTTGCAAGATAAAGGGCATCTCCTATCACTACTAAACTTGCTCAGATTAATCCTTGACTCTCATGCAAAGTGAAGGACTTTTACCTTTTCACTTTCTTAATCCAGCTGTCACCTGGATTTTAGATACTTCATAAATTCAGATTCATTATCAGCATGCATAGCATGAACAAAGGAAGTGTTTCACTGAAAAATAAAAACCAGAACACATCAACTAACCTGTCAAGTTCAGTTACAATTATTTTTTCAATTATGGTATTACTGACTTCAAGAGAGTTTAATCTATGAACGCTCATAGAATCAGCTGGGCATATTGGCCACTCCAAATCTGGTGCATGTCATAGGCATCCATAGAATAAGATTTCTGCAAAATTGTCTAAAAAAGAAAGACTGAACTGTTGCCAGTGATTCATTTTTACTTCTACTACTAGCAGCAATAGCATTTCCAAATTCATTGTAGTATTTTATTCCTATTAAGGAACAGAATTTCTGCTTCAGATGTGGCATAATCATAACCCGTATGTCCCCAGTTAGTCAACTATAACCTGAGACAAAAATATGTTAACCTGAAATCACAAGTTACATGGCTTGCTGATGTGACAGCAATGGCTGAAATAGATCTACCCAGCCTTATAGTCGTCTCACACCCAGGGACAAAAAGCAAGCCTACAGCTAAGAAAAAATACCCTCCCAGTCCCCAGCAGCCCACAGAACAGGCACATTCTGGGCCACAAGCACCGTCCCTGAATTTTGTGACTTGTACTTTCATCTATTTGCCCAGCCTCCCCCTGCAGCCTGTAAAGTTTTTGTTCCCACAATATCATATGTCTCCTTTCTGTTTGTCTCATATCTTACTATTTCTTCAGACACGTAAATATTGCCTGAAGTTTAGGAACTGCATCTAGAACTAAGAAATACATTATCTACTTTATTTAGAAGATATTAGGAAACTTGCTGAGACTTCTTAAATATATGTCAAAAAATATTTTAAAATTAGACTGTGCTAAAAGAGAAAGCAAAGGCAACTGTTTTCATAACCAGTTTGTAAACACATATAGCAGGGCCTACAGGTTAAACTGTATCACACTGCGCCAGATCCAGACGCCTCTAACAACTCCAGGGACGGTGACTTCACCATCTCGCTGCACAACCCACTCCAATGTCTGCCCACCCGAATAGTGACAAATATGTTTTCTAATATCTAATCAGAATCTTCCTTGTCTCAGCACATTGCACAGTTGTGACCGTAACACTAAGGCACGTCAAAAAAAAAAACGCCTAACAAGGTAACCAGGACACAAGAGATGGGCTGAAAGCATTTCCATTACAAGAGAACATGAGAATGCGCTGATCAGTAAAGGTGCCAAGCTTCAATTCAAGTATTTTAAGTGTCATCTTCCAGCTGCCTCCTCCAGCGGCGCGACGGTGGCGGCCCCTGAGGCAGGACCGGGGGGGAAGCAATTCCCGTTACCAGCCAGGAGCGCCCGC